>JACYFF010031940.1:0-39069 GCA_017589665.1 Selenicereus undatus
CCTTTTTATTTCTTCTTCTATGTTGTGGTTATCTATTCCTTGTATCTCATTTCTTTCCATCCTCGTTGAGGAATATTGGAGTATGAAAGTGGGTATTATCCCACGTTAACAAAAATACAAAGAATATGAAAGTGAATGTTGTCTTACATTGATAAAATTGAATGACTTGAGCATGTATACAAGCTCAAATGAAGTTCCAACCCAAAGACAATTGGCAATGGGTGGAGTAACTCAGAAGCTTATATACATGCTCAACCCCTTCAATTTTATCAATATGGGACACCACCTACTTTTTTTTTTTTTTATCGATGTGAGACAATACCCACTTTCAGACTCCAACGAGGACATTATGAGAAGACAATATTTAATCGTTTTATCACTTACAATTTTTTTTTAAAAAAAAAGGTTAGGCCTCTTTTAGGCTTGGTTCAGTGATTGTGTGTGTGATAATAGAGTATTTATATGTGATTGTTTGTGTGATAATCAGTGGCGGAGCTATGTGGGAGGGAGGGGTGTCCATGGACACCCCTAACTCCAAAAAAATTGTTTGAAATCTATATCAATATTATGGGTGGATACCCCTAAAATAAGCCCAAAAAAATAATAGATTGCTAAATGTTCATAGGTGGACACCCCTAATTTAAAACTCTAGATCCGCCACCGGTGATAATGGAATATTTATATAAAGCACACCTCCCTGCGCCCCAAAACAGGCTACTTAAATCACACAACTAACACCGACTCATCATTCCCTAATATCCCAGAGGACTATAATGCCTCCAGTCACCAGAGCCCTCCGTTGCTCTACATATCTACATCGTACATTCTGAGGCCCCAACGTCTTCCATGCAACCATTGTATGCATCGTACATTCTGAGGCCCCCACATCATCCATAAATAACAATTTGTTGATTCGTTATTTCTTGTGATTATTCACAAGAAATAACGAATCAACAAATTCTTCATGGTTCAGATGGTTCAGATGAGTGCATGGGTTCGTCATTCCAAATTCTTCATTCATAAACTTCAAATTCGTTAACAAATTACCTAGAACTTAAGAGGGTGTGTGAATTTATAAATAACAATTTGCTTCTACACCAAGTCTTGTGATTATTGTATCCAGCTTGGTTGGTACCTTGGAAAACAAAGAAGAGCGATGATTTGATGGTTTTTGTATGTACGTCAAGCATAGATTGCATACTATAGGCTTTCAATATTGTGACAATATATATCATACACTTGCAAGCGTATGCTTGCACAAGCTATGTATGCATATGTTTTTTTCTACGTATATGTCGTACAAGTAGTTTTAACGTATCACTGCTTATGAGGCTTACAAGAACATATACTCTTGAGAGCACCGTCAAGGCTTTGAAATATTGTTGGCAATGTGGATTGTTGTGTCATGATTATGTTGCGTAAGACAATATCACCTCAGACTTATTGTGACTCCCACCGGCTCTCACCTAAGACTTATTGCCGCAAATAAGGAGAGACCTTCTAGGTTATAAGTTGCAGGTAATAATTACAAGCAACACATATTTCAGTACGAGTCACAAATGTACCACATTACCATCCTTATGCATCAATCCAGCTGAAGAACGCATACTTCATTCCATTTCGCACACTTCACAATGAAGTGCAAGCACTATCAGATCTTACACTTTCGAAAGAAAGTTATAGTATTGGACGAACATTAAAAAAATGAAATACAAAGGGAATTCAAAACTGATGCAGAATGGAGGCTGGCATGTCACACTCTGCTCTTAATCGCACATATTGTCATTCTGACTTGTACGACGACTCCAGCTTGAAACCCAGACCGCCAAATCTGCCACATTCCTATTGATGTCATCGATAGAGTTGCTCTTCATAGCCAGCACTATGCTTTCGGGATAACTTTCTTTAGCCTCCTCAAGCAACACTTGAAAGATTTCACATTCAATGTTGTTTGAGATCTTTGACCCTGCATAGCCTCTGTACGGGGATTAGAATTGGATATGACAAACAAAAAAGACAAAACGAGATTTACGCAGTGATAGGTTTTACCTCTTGCTAAGGCGGTCGTACAGGATAGAATTGTCAGTTTGGAGCACCACAACACGATCAAACCACCTCTCAGGGAAAAAGTCACAGCCATGATAGTCCACGATTACACCGCCCCCTTCCATCATATCCTCAAGTTCATCACACACCTGGAAAAGCCACAGGACTAATGGCAGCAAGATTCAAATTGTTCATAGGGCAGCCCGGTGCATAATTGCTTACTTCTTCGACTGATCCACATGAACTGACTATTGATTAATATCACTGACGTGCTACTATGTAGCTCGTGCTTGAAAGATTTCCCAATGGAAACCACAGGTTCCATACCCCTCCATCAATTTGACAATGCATAACAAGAGGACGAAAAACGAGGGGGGGGGGATCTTGCTTCGTCCAATCTTTATGTGCAAAAGCAGCCACAAAATGAACTCTATTTTTTAAAATTTTCATCGTTTCAATGGGACCCCCTCCTCTATATTCACTCTCTTATCCTCTAACAGAGTCGTTTAGACATTCTGCCTTATTGCCAGATACCCATGTTGGTAAAATGAGATCTTAATCTATCTACCGGAAAAGGAGCAAACGATTGTATATAATACAAATCCAAAGAGTTTTCCACTTCAAACCATTCAACTTGCCAAATTAATTTCCATTAACAAGCTCCATTTGTCACTGCAGTGATCTCAAATAATTACAAAACATGTAACAACACATTTTCATTGGATCAAGAACCAACCATAACTCCCACTCATTCGAGAATGAAATAAAGCACAAACCACCCAAGCAAAGTTGCACTATCCATGCTTTCAGTTTTCAGCAACTGAAGACCCCTGAAGGATCTTTGAACATAACTACTACACTGGAATCTGCTTTGGCATCCTAAACCACATGATATGTGCTCTCCATCACCATAGGCACTCCATAAGAAAACAAGCAACATACCAGGATGACAATTCACCCGGATCCCAATCCCCTCAGTCTTATTTACATCACTTACATAAGCTCAAGATACCATTTGCATTCAGTATGGTACCCTTTAAGTGAAAACATCTATCTACGTGGCCCCTTTTCACCTATCTTTTAATGATCATTAGCTAGAAGAAACCAAAGCTTGGGGTCCAACTTTAGACCATGAAAGACTAGATGCAATGTCTCATTAACTTGTGTATTCTTCTGCGTGTCACGAGAAACCAATCAAGTGTACAGCTTCCCAACAACCAGCTTGACAAAGGCTAACTTTCTAGAACAATGTGCAATAGCATGATATGGAAGCTGGACGTACCTCCCAATACCCAATCAGAGGTGAAACTCCATAAGAAGCATTGTGGCAAGGAATCATCTCATCAGATGGAGTATAAGATAGGAATTCTTATACATGGCTAGTTCAAGCGACAATTGGATAAGCCATGGGAGTTTGAGCAGAAGTTTATCCAATTTACTTGTCTATCCCACAGAAAACATGTCAGTATTAACTCTTATTAGTATCCTAGAGATGAGCAATCTATATTCAGAAGCCCACAAATTATGCTGGAATAAAGGAATACTATGGAGTCAGATAAGTAGTTCGCGTTGACACCAAAGCAAACAAAGACATCGAAGATGGTTCAGTCATAAGCACATAAGAAATTCAGAACCATAAAACATCATGCTGTAAAAAAATAGATTTTGGGACTGCGTAGCCAATAAAGATTTGTTCTCCATTCAGATAAGCTATTAAACATACCAGATCCTCATTGATTACGTGGCAATCGAACTCCTCATCCCAACCATCGTGCAAGTTCTTCTCTTTAACCAAGTCACCAATATTGACATGCCGTAGCTGAGTTGCCTCCGCCAACGCAGATGCCATAGTTGTTTTCCCCGTCCCAGGGGTTCCAGTTATCAATATATTTGGTCTTCCCCTCACCATGATTTACTTGTTATATTCTCTAGTTCCCTGGATATTTAAAATTTCAATTTAAGATATAACCCATAGGCTATAAGCTATCATTTACAAGCAAGTTTTCAACTTTCAGCACTTAACCTCCAAGCATATAACATTAGTGCTTATAACAACTCAAACCCTGAAAAAAGAGCAAAAAGCTAGATAAAACCTTTAGGGTTTAAGGGCGTCTTAGATTAAAAAAGCCCAAAGAGCAAAAAAGCGCAAAGTGTCCTGGGGCACGGGCTTTGAGGCGAAGGCTTTTTAGTCGCGAGGTACATTTTTACTAAAAAAATGTTTGAAAATCATTCCAAAACCATATTCTTCGAAAATCAGCTAGATAATGGCATTAAATAAGTGATTTTCACCAACCACCAGGGGGAAAAAAGGAATCAATTAAACACGACAAAATAAAATTAAAGCATTAAACACAACTTAATTGGATTACTACAAATTGAACTCCAAAAACATAAAACATGCTGCCCGCCTGCCTGGAAGAAAGGAAGAGAGAGAGAGAGAGAGTCCGAGAGAGATAGAAAGAAAGGGAGAAAGATTAAGAAGCAGCGAAAAATAAGTAAAAAGAGCCAGGGCTCGCTTGGTACCACCGTAGCACGGGAGGAGCTGAGGCACCATTTTCGACCTCCTTGAAGCCAAAAAAAAAATAATAAAGAAATACAGAAAAACCTTCCATGACCGTCGAATAAAAGAAGAGGAAGAGGATGAAGAAGGAAGTTTGAAAGAAGACTAGGGCTGGCAAAAATCTGCCCGATTCGATTACCCGAATTTGTCCGACCCGGAAAAAACCGAATACGGTCACCAAATATATGTCCGAATTTAAAATTCGGACAACCGGACATGTCCAAATTTAAATCCGGGTCGGGTCCTTGGTACCACCGTAGCACGGGAGGAGCTAAGGCACCATTTTCGACCCCCTTGATGCCAAAAAAAAATAATAAAGAAATAAAGAAAAACCTTCCATGACCGTCGAATAAAAGAAGAGGAAGAGGATGAAGAAAGAAGTTTGAAAGAAGACTAGGGGTGGCAAAAATCTGCCCGATTCGATTACCCGAATTTATCCGACCAGGAAAAAAACGAGTACGGTCACCAAATATATGTCCGAATTTAAAATTCAGACAGCCGGACATGTCCAAATTTAAATCTAGGTCGGGTCCGGGTTGGGACATTCGGGTTCAGGTTGTCCGAATTTTTGAACAATTTCGGGTTCGGACAAATTCGGACAATCGGAGAACTGAGTTCGGACATCAGATAACTATGTTTATATGTAATTTTAGTCTAAATTCTTTAGAAAATTTTATAAAAACAAATTCGGACAACCGGTTTCGGACATTAAAAAATCGGGTTCGAGTTCGGTCAAACAACATTTCAATAAGAATGTCCTAAAATCATGTCACATTTTCGGACATTCGGACAATCGGGTCCGGACATCAGATATTTGGGTCCGGGTCCGACTCTGGTCCAAGTGTCCGATTTGTAATCTGAACAGGGTCCGGGTATGAAATTTTTATCTGAATGTCCGATTTGTCCGGACTCGAATTGAGCCGGACCCAAATTTTTGCCAGCCCCAAAGAAGACACAAGAACAAAGCACTTACTGGATTGTTGTCGCAGGGTTAGAATTTCAAGCTCTAAACTCAAGTTCAGTAACAGCAATATGTTTTTGTTTACTTCTAGTAGAAGTTTGATTGAAAGGCTTCCACAAATAAAAAGAGGGGTCGAAGCCCCTTGAAGTATTTTTCTTTTCTTTTTCCCCAAATGGTATGTTATGATCTATAAAGTGCGGGCTTTGTGGACTTTGCACTTCGGTCTGAAGGCCAGAAAAGCCTAGTGCGGGCTTTAAGAATGGGCTGAGCCGAACCCATTCCAAGGCGCAAGAGGGTGGGCTTGAAGCTTTTGTGAGCCTAGGCGTGCCCCGGGCACACTTTTTTAAACACAGAAGGGCTTACAGTCAATTGCAGCTGTAAGTCCAAACAATTAAACCCCCAAAAATCAATTTTCAAATCTCAGCTAACTCGCATATTTGTGCTAAGGCTCTATTAGGGTAGCCGGGTAGGTTTCTTCCCCACTCCTCCCCTCCCCCCCAAAAAGCATCATAAATTAAAAAAAAAAAACCCTCATCATTGTCCTAGTTTAAACTGATTCAGAAATAAATTACAGGTACAAACAGGGTTTAATTTTCCAAGGGATAAATCAAATATTAAATCTAATTACAGATGTAGATAAGATAAAAGAGATTTGGCACAGTTACATGGCAATATCGCTAAAACATTCTACGGAAAAACATATAGAAATTAATGGGTAGAAAAATACTTACAAACAATTAATAGAACAAAAACAATATTGGGTCGAAATTGGATAAAACCAAGAAAATACTGCAGCGATGACTCAGTGGCGGATCTAGGGTTTCGAATTAGAGGTGTCCACCTACGAATATTAGATTCACCCTTATTTCCCCCATCTCTTTGACACTCGTTAATATTAAAACCAACTTCATTACCACTTGCATTATTTTCTCATGATTTTTCAAGTTGTTTCCTTCTCAAATATCTTAAAATGGAATTGGATCGATCCATATAAAAGTGGAAAAAAAAAAGAACATGAAACTTAGAAATTAAGCTTACTTAGTTAAAACAAGCAACACATAAGTTCAAATAAAAAGATGAGACAATGACATAACAAGCAATGAAGCAACTTGCCAGCTACCAAGCAATTCATAAATTGATTGAAAATCAAGCAAGAAGCAACACATTAGTTCACTCTAGGAACTAACATTATCATGAAACCATCCATATTTTCATGCTTCACTTTCCATTTAAATTATGTACATGAATTAATCAATGGAAAATAATAAACACGCAATTTCCAGTTAACTCAAAACAAATTTCACTAATTCATTAACAATTAACAATTAACCATTGCAAATGAATTCCAGATATGTTCATAAGTTCATCAAACAATTAACAATTGTAAATTTGCACAAATTGGTACTTAATGACACAATCTAATTTGTTCATAAAGACCAGAATCAAACATTAACTCAAAACAAATTTCACTGATTCATTAACAATTAACAATTAACAATTGCAAATGAATTCCAGATATGTTCATAAGTTCATCAAACAATTAACAATTGTAAATTTGCACAAATTGATACTTAATGACACAATCTAATTTGTTCATAAAGACCAGAATCAAACATTCAAAACTGGGCATGAAAAACTAACCCAAAAAAATAGAAAGTTTGGAATTTGGAAAGAACAAAACAAACCTAATTTTCGAAGTCGAAGTAGATGCTTGACGTTGAACAATTCACTATGCAATCGCTATCACCACAACATAAGTTGAGAACAAGCAATTAGAAGCAATTGAAATCGTCAAGTGACTCAAATCGAAACTCTAACCGGCCAAAATCTAACCTGCTGCGTGCTCTGAGTGCTGCCTCCTTGTGGACTGCCGACAACCGACTGGTCGGGCTTGGTGGGCAGCGGCGTCCGGTCCGGCTGCGTCGTCCGCGGTGGTTGAGTCGATGCGAGAGAGAGGGGGTTCCGTTACTGAGAGTGTGAGAGCGAGAGGGGGCCTGGAGATTGGAGAGGTAGCGTCGAGGGAGGAGGGACACGCGATACTTGAAAATTATACTTGACAAAGCAATATGATAATCTTCGTGAAGAGTAGCAGACAAATAGATGTTGGTTTATTAAGATTATAGGGCTGGCAAAAATTTGTCCGACCCGATTACCCGAATTTGTCCGACCCGGAAAAAACCGGGTACGGTCACCAAATTTATGTCCGAATTTAAAATTCGGACAATCGGTCATGTCCGAATTTAAACCGGGTCGGGTTCGGGTTTGGAAATCCGGGTTCGGGTTGTCCGGATTTTTGAACCATTTCGGGTTCGGACAAATTCGGACAATCGGACAACCGGGTTCGGACATCGGACAACTATGTTTATATGTAATTTTAGTCCAAATTCTTTAGAAAATTTTATAAAAATAAATTCGGACAACCGGGTTCGGACATTGAAAAACCGGGTTCGGGTTCGGTCACACAAAATTTCGGTCAGAATCTCCTAAAATCATATTACAAATTCGGACATCCGGACAACCGGGTCCGGACATTCGGACAACCGGGTCCGGGTCCGGGTCTGGTCAGAGTGTCCGATTTGTAATCCGAACAGGGTCCGGGTATGAAGTTTTTGTCCGAATGTCCGATTTGTCCGGACCTGAATTGACCCGGACCCGAATTTTTGCCAGCCCTAATTAAGAATAATAATTATGGTCTTAATCCACTTCTACTTACTCACAACAGGGGCATAGTTGGAAACATCAATTATTAGTAATTTAAACTTCAACAAAGTTGAGTTTAGCATATAATTTATCAATGACTTATTCAACCAAATTTTGCAATTTAACATGTGTATTACTATGTTTTCTAGAGCCTGTGCAGTAGTCGCCTTACGAGGCGAAAAAGAGGAGAGAGAGAGGATGGGGTGAGGCGAACAACCACATGTAACAATAACCTCGTCACTCGTGTCTCATGGGGAGCCTCGGACCCCTGAGCCAACTTATAAGGCTTTTTTATTTTTTAAGATTATTTTAATTAGATTTTTTTTTATTCAAAAAATAAAATTGTGTATTGTATAGTGAGTTAATGGTTATTATCTTATTTGGTGAGGAAAAGTTATGAGCCTTCCACTACAAAGAATGAGGATTATGAGGCAAAAAATAGAAAGATGGCTGATGTATCAATGGGAACCACTGATGAGCCGAAAAACAGACTCACCACTGAATTTGCTCTTAATTTGCACTTCTAACTTCACAAGTGGACAAAAATAAGAGCGTTCACAACCCACATTTCATATTTTGGAACTCTATCCTGCCACCTCAACAAAAGTTTTATTTTTTGGAGCTCGTATTCCTTTACATCTCTAATCCATGGAACTCCAACTTAAATCACTCAATAATAGATTTATAATAGATCCACCTCATAATATAAAATCTTTTTTTAATAACCTAAATAATATTTTTAAGAAGGAAAAAAAATAAAAACAAAAAATGACAAAATGACAGAAAAAGGAGAAACAAAGGGGGGAACGCACCATCATTCCTTCCTTCAAGACATTTGCAATGGAAACAAATGAACAACAACCTTCTGATTTTGGGGCCCACCCAGTGGAGCGTGCATTCCCCGGGTCAGGGTGCTCTAAGAGCACGTCCCGTGGACAGCTCGTGAGGAAACTCAGAGGAGAGAGAAAGATGTGAGGCAAGGAAATGTTTTCCAACAGTTGCCTCGCAGCATGCACCTCGCGGGGAAGCTCATGAATGGGAGCTGGCTCACAAGCCTTTGTGGCTTCCTTTTTTATTTTTTTAATATTTTTTTATTAGTTTTTCTTTTTTTTTAAATTTTAAAAATACAGTTGTGTGTTATAGAGTAGGTCCATATGTATTATTTTATTTGGTGAGCCAAACTAGTGAGTCTTTCACTGGAGACAGGGAAGATTGTGAGCCAAAAAATTGAATCACAAGCTGATGCGGCAGAAGTAGGTCTCCACCGGTGAGCCAAAAAAATGGCTCACCACTGGAAATGCTCTAAAAGGGCTTTACCTGTCAAACCTGTTTTCGAAATTGATATTTAAATTCGAAAAGGAGGAAAAGGAAAGGCACATTGCCCTTTTTCGGGGGCGAGGGGTTTGAACGTTTGAATCGACTTTGTCCAAATTCAGTGTTTGTGAGGGACCAAGTGGATTATCTATTAAATAAATTATTCTAGCTCTCACTTTTTAACTAGGCACATGAACAAAATTCCAAGAAAAAGAAGAAGAAGAAAAAAATTACAAAAGTATACTTATGGACCAGCTTGATTGATTATTGATATCTAATTTATTACTCCCCTAATTCTAAATTATTTATATGATTTGAAAAAATACGCATATTAAAAAATTAGTCAAATATAATATTATTTTTGATTATGTCCTCAACTGGCTAGCTAGAGTTAGGAATACTAGCAATGCTAATTACTAAACTTCAAATAATTCATACACTATTTGACTACTAAAAATAAGTAGATGTAAAAATTTAAATATAAAAATCATACAAAAATCTTTGTTTTATAGACATCAATTTTTAATTATTTTTTATTGTCTTAAGGGCCATAATTGGTTAATTGTGTAAATATAGAGATTATACAATATTTTGGGGCATCTTAATAAGAAACAAGAAGCAAATATAACCAAAGTTACACAACTAATGAAGGGCAAAGTGGATAACAAACACTATTGTACTTCTATATTGTTACCTTGGTACAAAGTAGGGTTGGCAATAAACTTGAACCCATATAAAATATACAAAATCTACCCCATTTAAAATTCATTTGGCTATTGATAATGTTAGGAAATTAGAGCAAACTACCAGCCGAAGCAATAGGATGAAACAGATATTCAGAAACTTAAAGAAAGATAACAAGAACAAAACAACGACACACAAGATTTACGTGGAAACCCAATGCAGGAAAAAACCACGGACGGCGACGAGCACAATCAATCCACTATATGAGTATGGGGAATACAAAACGATCACAATCATAACAAGTGATTTGATCCAACAGTAGAATTACAACCTCTCTTGTAATCTCTCTCACAATTCTCTACCTCTCAACGTGTTTAGGGATTCAAGAGTGATTCTGGAGTTCAGGGATGATTTTAGATCCTAGATATGGCCCCCTTTTATAGGGTCTAGAAAATCAGAGTTTTACCCTTAGAGACAAACCCTAATCGCCAGGAGAATATTCATTGTGTGATCAGAATATTTGGAAAAATATTATGATTTTAGGAAACTTTCCTTCTACATTTAATTCCTACCTTTGTACCACCCAAATATTCTCCCTACAATCTCCACCTTGGATTTTGGGCCACAAAACCCAACAACCCAACAATTTCCACCTTGGACCGAAATCTTTAATCACCAACTTTGTAACACCGTCATCGCACCCCGAAGGGTGATACCCCCGCCCCCAAAGGGGCAATGCCCCGAAGGGCACTTAGATACTGTGAATGTCAGCTAAGTCCAAGCAATGCTTAAACTTAGTTCTGGGAGATGACTTATATGAACCTTTCTTCATATAACCTGTCGTAATAGATGCCTGCAAGACATAGAGGCTTTTATGCCTCAAACCCTTCAGTAGAATCCGACTGCCCTTCGAGACCTTCAGAACTCCACCTTCAGCTGAATATTTGCAACCTTTGGATTCTAGGGTGCCCAAAGAGATGAGGTTACGCTTCAGGTCAGGAACGTGATAAACATTCGATAAAGTCCTGACAACACCATCATGGGTCTTAATTTTAAGAGTACCAATTTCAGTTACATTGCATTGGGCATTATTGCCCATGTGAATAATAGTTGAGTCAACTGGATCATATGTTGAGAACCAATCCTTGTGAGGACACATATGATAGGTACACCCAGAATCAGGAATCCAATCAAAATCGCTTCCCCTTTCAGTAGAGGTAGCAAACAAAACGTCACCATCAGAATCAGATTCAGTAAACAAAGCTTCAGCAGGCTCACGAGAATTATCTTCTTCTTTCTCCCTTTTCTTTTTCAGTTGCCAACAGTTAGCAACAATATGACCCAATTTACCACAGTAATTGCAGGTCTTACTAGCGTGAGGATTTTTAAACTTAAAACGGTTCTTACTCCTATTACCGTTCCCCTTTTCAGTTGTTTTACCCCTTACTACTAACCCCTCAGCAGAATCAGCATGAATGTTAAGATCAAACTTTTCCTTAGACAACAGATTTGACTTAACATCCTCAAACGATATAGTATTAGAATTACTATATAGTATAATCTCCTTAAAGTGTTTATAAGAAGGGGATAGAGACACAACAAGCACAATAGCTTTATCCCCATCCTCAATTTTTACATCTAGACTCTCCAAATAAACAAGAATAGAGTTAAACTCATTCAAGTGTTTTTCGAACAGGGGTACCTTCAGCCATACGAAAGATGTACAACCTTTCCTTCAAACGGATCTTGTTGGCGAGACTCTTCATCATGTAGAGTTCCTCCAGCCGAACCCAAAGATCCACCGCAGTTGTCTTATCAAGCACTTCTCGCAAGACATGTGGTGTTAAGCACAACTGTATGGCTGAAACTGCCTTCAACTCCAGTTCCTCCATTCTTCGTCTGTCAACGATCCACGCCTCTTCTTTTGGTCTGCTGCCCATTGTTCATCAGTCATCTTCTCGAGTTTCACATGAGGTCCTTTCAGAAACTTCCATAACCCATGCTGGATGAGAACCGCTCTCATCTGCACCTTCCAGATATTAAAACTAATCTCCCCATCAAATTTCTGAATATCAACCTTCATAATTGAAGTCATTCTAAACCAAAGCTCTGATACCACTTGTTAGGAAATTAGAGCAAACTAATAGCGGAAGCAATAGGATGAAATAGATATTCAGAAACTTAAATAAAGATAACAAGAACGAAACAGCGACACACAAGATTTACGTGGAAACCTAATGCGGGAAAAAACCACGGACGGCGACGAGCACAATCAATCCACTATATGAGTAGGGGGAATACAAAACGGTCACAATTACAACAAGTGATTTGATCCAACAGCAGAATTACTATCTCTCTTGTAAACTCTCTCACAATTCTCTAACTCTCAATATGTTTAGGGATTCAGGAGTGATTCTAGAGTTCAGGGATGATTTTGGATCCTAGTTATGACCCCCTTTTATAGGGTCTAGAAAATCAGGATTTTACCCTCAGAGACAAACCCTAACCGCCAGGAGAATATTCATTGTGTGATCAGAACATTTGGAAAAATATTATAGTTTCAGGAAACTTTCCTTATACATTTAATTCCTACCTTTGTACCACCCAAATATTCTCCCTACAATCTCCACCTTGGATTTTGGACCACGAAACCCAACAACCCAACAGATAAATAGTTTTTAAACAAGAATGGGATGCATACAAAAAATATGGATGTAGGTAGGGGTATGACAGGCGTATAAATTTGTCACGCATTCAATATCTATTTAAAACTCATTTTGCTATACCACATTTTTAATATTATATTTATTTTTTGAATTTGGAATTATTTTGCTATGAAAGTACTTATGTAATCAAAATTATTATCTCTACTCTATTTTTAGAATAAGATTTAAAAAAATTAAATCATTGATTAGTATTTGTTATACAAATATTTGAAGTTTTTAAAATAAAGAACTTTTAGTAGATGAATATGTCATGGTTGGATATATGTACTTTTTTATTTGTTTATGTACTTCCCTAAAACTCGAAACCCATAAAACCCAGTGGATATGAGGGGCTATAAGTATTATTTTAAAAAATCCAATCAGCATAGATATGAATATAGATATTATTTTGTAAAATGCTTATAAATGAGGGTATGACTAAATTAACCCTGACTCCGTCCAGTTATCATCCCTATTGCCAAGCAAGCTTTGTCAAAGTGACATTTGCTCCCCTCCAACAAGAAGAGTACCTTGAATTCAAGTCTGAAGGTATAAGTGTGCATTTCTCGTGTTAGTTTGAGAATTATGTGGCGTGGCAGTAGTTGGGCTTGAGATCCTAGCTTTACTTTATTGGAAAATTTTCATTATGGAGGTGTTATTTTTGTTTTCAACTGGGGCTCTGCTCCTTTTCATGTGTCAATGTAGGAGGAAGAAAGGAAATTAAGCTTCCGAAACCACCCCTCAATAATTTTGCGTAGAAATTTTTTTGACATTGATAGGGTTTGAAGTGGGGTTGGAGAAGAGAAGTTTGAAGAGTGGAAGAAAACAACCACTGAATCTACGGGGTAGAGGGTATACTTGAATGAAACACCAAGGGAGTGGAAGCCACTGATCTCAACATTGGAAGACAAGCAAGGACATGTCGCAATTTTCAAATGTGGTGCCATATTCGGGGGGGGGGGGGAGTTCATCTAAGGTGGAGTTCAATTGCAGCGAAGGGAATGCTTAAGTTGTTGTATTTTGTGTAATTTGTTGTTTGTCATTGCAATTTTTGAGAAAAAAAGAACTTCAATTTGAGATAGACATGGTTTATGGTAGTTGAGGATACTACTGGAATTTTTGAAGTTGTAAAGAAGATAGGAATGATTTGTGGTTAAGGTAGGAAGACCAAGGGTGTCAGAATGAAATGATATTTGACTCCAATTGTGAAAATGCCCAAGGAATGGGTGTATCTAACATGGCATGCCAAGAAGAAACAAGTGGGCCAATTAAAAATCGCTATCTGTACTGAAAAATCAAAAGGTGTTGAACAATTAGAAAATATTCAATTTTCTATTCAACAAGAAAATCTTTCAAGGGATGAAGAATATAATAATATTATCAATCAGTCGATAGAATGTTCAACATATTCTATATTAATCCATTCAAGAACTTCAACTTGTACCTCTTTTGGAGCTTTTTCTTCTAGGTTTTCCATGTCTCTTGGTTTGCTTCTTCATGTTGATGTCAAGGTTCTAGAATTTTCTAAAGTATTTTGACATCCTCTAGATTATCATGGAACTATATGAAATGTTCTAGAACTTTTTAGAATATGCCAGGACTATCCCTATAGTCATAGAAGCTATCAGATTACTATAGAATCTTCAAGATCCTTTAAGAACTTTCAAGAAGCATTATCTAGAATGATCCATAATATCTACACTTATAAATATCTATAACATGTGGTTATTTCTAGAAAAATATCCTAGATAATTGTAATACAATATTTGGATATTTAAGAAGACATTAAAATGGAAGGTTTAGAATTTTAATAATAGTTATAGGATCAATCAATCTCCAACCGTCTATTGAGGATGTGGATGGCTATAAATACCCTCAAGAAGGGCTCATTTGCAATCAACTAAAATCAAACAAGCAAAAACAAGCAAAAAAGAAAACAAACATTAAGTAATACAAAGTATTCATTCCTACAACTCGTACCACTCCCTTCTTCCAATCTTAATTCATATATTTTATTCTCCCACCATAACTACAACCACTTCTATCATCTATGCATCTTTAAAATAATTTTCAATAGTGGTATCAGAGCCCTCTTACCTTCTTGGGCTATCCCTAATCAACCCAAGCAACTACAAGCCATCTTTGGCCAACCCAATTCTTTCTAAGCAATCCACTACAAGTGGATCAATTATCAATAAGAGCAAACTAAAGATCGATGTTTCAAGCATCTGCTAAAGTACGATCTTGGCTCGGTGAGAAGAAAACAACCAAGGTAAAATCCTGGTTTGATCAAGTTTCAAAAGTAAATTGCGAGGATAGATTAAGAGGTAAGTTATTAATACTAATGCCATGTTTCATTGAAGATTATAAGTTAACTTTTCAAAACTACATGTTTTGGAAAGTTAAGACACATAAACTTGCAAAAGCATGCAATCTGTTTGGTGTGCTTGATGATGAAAGACATTTTTTTAAAAGGTTGAGAAAGAAAAAAAAAAAGTGATGCGTGACAAAGCATATGAAATTTTGCAAAAGTCAATTCATCCAGAAGTGTGGGAGTATCATGTCAGACATTTAAAGTCACCACGTGAAATTTTGGAAGAATTAGAGGAGGTATGAAAGTATAAACATAGAAAATTAGATGATGAATTGTGGTACACTATTCCTTGGATAGAAGTAGAAGATTTGAGATGTAGAGTGCATGAAGTTATAGAAAGTACTCAAATGGGGGAGTGATTAATCAAGATGGGAAAACCAAGAGTGTTAGAATGAAATGGTATTGACTCAAATTGTGAAAACACCCAAGGAGTGGGTGTATCGAACATGGCATGCCAAGCAGAAACAAGTGAGCCAATTGAGACGGCTATGTGTACTGAAAAACCAAAAGATGTTGAAAAATTGGAAAATATTCAATTTCTTATTCGGGCTTGTTTGGTGAGAAAAATTGGAATGGAATGGAATCAGGACTTGAATCCTGGGGGGTTGGGTATGGAACTTGAATCCCGAACCCAGTTGTTTGGTGAAAACTGGATGGAATCAGGTTCCAATCCTTGTTGGTTGGTGAGCAGTTTTAGAATGAATTCAACTTTGTAGAATATGGGCACAACAAAATTACTCATTGAATAAGAAGAAATAACAAATAGATTTCGCAAAAACATCGTTAAAGATCAAAATAACAAAAACAATTCGAAAATTATTCAATATTTCGGCTAATTTTCAGCAATGGGCACAACAATATCCCAAAAAAAAAACAACAAAAACTGAAAAACATGGCGTGACGCAAGGCTCTGGCTTAGCGGCGGCAGGTGCGACGCCAGTGTTGACAACAGCTGAACGGCGGCTGGGCGGCAACTGGGCAGTTGTCAACGGTGAACTACGTCGTTAGAGGATGCTAGGGTTCATGGTGACTGGTGAGAGATGCGAAAATGGCGCGATGCAGGGCTCCGGCTTAGCGGCGGCAGGTGCGACCCCGGTGTCAGCGGCGATTGAACAGCGGTTGGGCGGCAACTGGGCAGTGATCGACGGTGAGCTACGTGGTGAGAGGATGCTAGGGTTTGGGGTGACTGGTGAGAGATTCGAAAATGGAGAGATGCAGAGGGTCACGCATGAAGGCTGGGAATGAAAAAAATCTATTTTTCTTTTATTTTTTTAAAAATAATACTGATTCCTGAGGGGGTTGGGAACTTGATATCCCTCATAAGTAGGGGGTTCAAGTTCCTTAGAATTGGAGAGGAACTTGAAACCTGGGGTATCAAGTCCTTCTCCTTCAAAATTCTCACCAAACAAGAAGGAAAGTGTAGAAATATTCATATTTTATATTTTATGTATTTTGTATGTATTTTTTATTTTCTTTATTTCTCTTCCTTATCACCGACTTATGTACCTATTGTATATAAGGTTTTATCTTCTCTTGTAAACATATACAGAAATACAGAACATGACTTTCTCTGCTCATTCATATTCTGCCCACGCATACGCTTTGGTTCACATGGTATCAGAGCTTCAAGGCTCTTGATCCTAATTGCTCCCAATTTCCTTCCCAAATCCATTCTTACCTCTCAAAGCTATTGTTGGCACACGATTCCGCCCTTGAAATCGCATAATCCATCTCAATTCGACCAAGATGGGGTCCAAGAGCAACGCCACTAGAATCGATTCGTCTGGAGATCCTTACTATCTGTTCGGATCGGATCATCCAGGCATGCAATTGACAAATAAACCTTTCAATGGCGTGAATTACCCCAATTGGAGTAAGTCTGCTCGCATGGCACTTGGGGCAAAATCGAAACTAGGGTTCGTTGATGGGTCGCTTGACAAACCGACAGAGGACAAAATCGAACTGCAAAAGTGGATTCGATGCGATTACATGGTAAGATGCTGGATCTTGAATTCAATTGTCTCTGAAATCTCTGAAAGTTTTATGTACGTTCAATCGGCCAAAGAACTTTGAGAAGAATTAGCCGAACGTTTCGGGGAACCTAATGGACCCCTGATATACCAACTCCATCGAAATCTCACCCTCTTATCTCAAGAAAACGAACCTTTGTCTTTGTATTTCTCAAAGTTAAAGAAACTGTGGGATGAATTGCAAGAGGTAGACGCAATTCCCGCGTGTTCCTGTGGAGCCGTAAAAGATTGCAAGTGCAATCTTATCAAAAAGCTTCAGGAAAAAGATTCAAGAAATCAATTGATTCAATTCCTTATGGGATTGAATTCTGGATATGATGCTCTGAAGGGACAAATTCTGGCTATGGACCCTCTACCCACAGTCAATCGGGCTTACTATATTGTTCAGCAAATTGAGAAGCAAAAGCAAGTAACTGGGGTACTGCAAGGCAGCCAAGAAACTGAAGCATACACAGCCCAAAGACTTGCACCTAAGCCCAACAGAAGAAAGGATTACAAGAAAGGCAAGAATGATAGATACTGTGAGCATTGCAAAATTAAGGGCCACCAAACTGATCAATGCTTCAAGCTGTATGGGTATCCAGATTGGTATAAAGAAAAATTCGGGTCCAAACTGAAGACTGTTGCTCATGTTGGTATTCAAGAATCTCCCCTGGACTATTCCATCAGCTCCCCTGAGGCACCTTCTGTCGACAATGCCCTGGTGAATGCATTCTGCCAGCAAGTCATCAAAGCTTTGACAGGTAAACACTCCTCAGATAGCTCAACCAGCATGAGATCGAATTCAACTGAACATGGCCTTGCAGGTAACATTACTATTGCTACTTCCTCTACTAATAATTCCTTGCAAAGTACTCACTGGATTGTGGATACCGGGGCCTCAGATCACATATCCTTCCAACTAAACATAATGACAAACAAAAGAAACCTTACCAGTCCTATATATGTGAGAATGCCTGATGGTTTTGTTAAAACTGTTAGGCTCATTGGTGATGTGCCTCTTGGAAAAACTTTAATCCTCAAGGATGTTCTTTACCTGCCTGAATTTAGAAATAATTTGCTTTCGGTTAGCAAGCTGCTGGACACTTCTGATCTGACAGCTTGGTTTACCAAACACGATTTTGTGTTCCAGGACCCTATCACTGAAAAGAATCTGGCTGCTGGACCTAAAGAGGCAGGACTTTATATGCTGGGTACTCCTTGCAAGGAAGCAATTAGCTCCTCCCAGAATACAGACAGAGTGCCTTGTCTAATGCACTCTAATACATTTGATTCTAGGAAAATATGTACAAAGGATTTAGCTACCATTCATGCTAGGATGGGACATATGTCACTGTCAAAACTTGCTCATCTTGGTGAGATTTCAGTATCTGTTAAAGCCAGTGATGATTTTATATGTGATACATGTCAATTAGCTAAATTTCATCATCTTCCCTTTCCCCTTAGCAAATCCATTGCTCTCAAACCATTTGACATTGTACATATTGATCTTTGGGGGCCATACAAAATTGCAGACACAAGTGGAGCACATTACTTCTTGTCTCTACTAGATGACTGCACTAGCTATAATTGGGTCTACTTACTGCAAAACAAACAGCAAGTGTCTGCCCATGTTCAGAATTTTATTTCCTATGTTCAAAATCAATTTGCCACTACTGTGAAATGTGTTAGATCTGACAATGGCACTGAGATTTTTCAGTCATTATGTTCATCTATTTTTAATCAAAATGGCATCCTCCATCAAAGAAGTGTACCTAGAACCCCCCAACAAAATGGTAGAATAGAGAGAAAACATAGGCATCTAGTTGAGACAGCTAGAGCTATGAAGATTCATGCTAATCTTCCCCCAAAGTTTTGGGGATCATGCATTCTTGCCGCTGTTTATATAATTAATCGAATGCCAACTCAATTACTTAAATGGAAATCCCCATTTGAGACCTTATTTAGCATGAAACCCGACCTATCCCACTTAAAGATACTCGGATGCTTATGCTATGCCCTAACATTGTCTCCACACATTGACAAGTTCTCACCAAAAGCTAGGAGATGCATATTTATTTGCTACCCACCTGGACAAAAGGCCTTTAAACTCTATGATCTTGACACACATAGCATTTTTGTTAGTAGAGATGTGCAGTTTGAAGAAAATACCTTTCCTTACCACATAAAACCACCTAGACCACTGCATCGACAAGTTTCCTCCACTAACCCATCTTTTGAGCATACCTCCTACGTTCCCATTGCTGATTTCAATACACCCTCGTCTCCTATTCTCACACAATCCACAAATGACCACTCCTCTTCATCTCCACCACCACCAGAAACACAACCTATGCAGGATATTCCCAGAAGAACCTCCAGAATCCCTAAACCACCTACATGGTTGCAAGACTATGCATGCTCTATTAAAACTGACGTTTTATATCCCCTATTTCAAGCTAAAGATTTCCAAAACTATCAACATGACTATACCACCTCCCTATACAATGTCTTATCTGTCAAAGAGCCCTATACGTATGCCCAAGCTATTAAAGACCCTAGGTGGATTGAGGCTATTGATGATGAACTTGCCGCCTTAGAAACAAATCACACATGGGACATCACTGAATTACCCCCAGGAAAAAGGGCCATTAGCTCCAAATGGGTTTACAAGATTAAGTTCAAACCCGATGGGACTATTGAAACATTTAAGGTTAGATTTGTTGTCAGGGGCTTCGATCAAATCAAAGATAAAGATCTTCAGATCCAACTCTCTTTCCCTGTCACACTGTTCTGTGATAATAAGGTCGCGCAATACATAGCTGCTAATCCTGTCTTCCACAACAGAACCAAGCATTTGGATATTGACTGTCATTATGTCTGTGATAAGCTTCAAGAAGGCTTTCTCCAGACATCCCATGTGAGCACCAGACACCATCTTGCGGATCTATTTACCAAGCCTCTTCCTGCAAGTCAACATCAACAGCTTGGTTCCAAGTTAGGACTTGTATTTCCCCAAGTCCAACTTGACGGGGGGGTGTAGAAATATTCATATTTTATATTTTATGTATTTTGTATGTATTTTTTATTTTCTTTATTTTCTTTATTTCTCTTCCTTATCACCGACTTATATACCTATTGTATATAAGGTTTTATCTTCTCTTGTAAACATATACAGAAATACAGAACATGGCTTTCTCTGCTTATTCATATTCTGCCCACGCATACGCTTTGGTTCACAGAAAGGAACTTGAACACTCAGGTTTCAAGTTCCATTCCTGTTTTCCTCACCAAACAGGCCCTCAAGAATAAAGTCTTTCAAGGGATTAAGAAGATAATCATATCATCAATTAGCCAACAGAATGTTTAACACTTCAAGAAGATATTCAAGATTTCCTCCACAGATATACAAAAGACCGTTCCCATGGTTGAAGAAAAATTTTCTGAAGGTAATCTCAAACCTTTATACCTACTTGAAGAGGACATTTCAGCAAATGAGGAAGAGTTTGACAAGCCACAAATGTGTTGGGGTCACATGGAAAGACTCCTAGTGACTTATGCAGGAGGTGTGTAGCCAATATTCATTTGGAGTAGCCTTTATCTCAACCTTAAATTGTTGTGTCAAATAAAAGTGATCTGCACTTACCGCATAACCACTGTACTTAAAACCATGGGAAGTATTTGTGCTTCTACAAATAGATTGAAAAACTAGAAGAATTAATCTCATTATTTAGATTTTCCACTTTCAGGTTGTAGTTAATCACATGTCACAGTACGCCTAGTTTTGAGTTTACCAGCCTGAATAGCCTTGATACTTATCGTCAGCTGTTGATTCAGTTTTCCTTGAACGCTGTCATACCCCTATTAGGGTGTAAGCGCCTGACAGTGTCTGTAAGTCAGACTTGGCTATCTGCAAATGTTGTGTTAATTGGTTTAAAAACTAAGCATAATGTGTCATATCCATGTAGCTGACATGAATAATTGCAGAGTGAGTGGCATTACTGGCATAGGGTAAAACCGCTATGTAAGTGTACCTCTTTTCTTGCATTTGTGATGATTAGGTACTTAATTACTTATAGTCGTTTCCCTCGTTCATTCATCAGGTTTTAGAGGATAATCTTGATTGAGAGGATGTACAGTGGTCACAAACCAGTGTTTGGATTGCAGGAAAGGAGCACCAGCCAGCAAGGGTGCATTTCTTGTCTCCAAATTAATCTTCACATTCCTATTTATCCCTTTTACATGTGACATCTCAATCTAGTGTCAAAGGTAATTTTTGTATGGATAGGGATTGAAATGTGCCAAAAATGATGTACAACTTTGATTATTTAGTGTCACTATGGTATTCTTCTTATGCCTTGTTACCTTTTGTATTTGAATTCTTAGCATTCTTGTGCTATTGATATCAATAGTTTGTTTCCACCAAATGTAATCGATTTACGTGAAGTCGAACCAGTTGTACAAAATAGCACTGCTGCTGGGAGACCAATGCCAATTCTGAAAATTGGAATGCTGAAAGTTCCAACTTTCAAGTGTGATGCCACCAATTGGAGCTGTTGCTGGTTAAAACCTCGTTGGCAACCAATCGATGCCTTGTTGTGAGACCGATTTTCGATGTATTTGTTCAATGACTTTACTAAAACAAATCAATAGCAGAATTACCAAAGATCCTTTGATTCATTGGTATCATTTGATCTTAAGTTTTGGGAGATGCATTTCCTGTCCAGTGGGAAAATATTGGGTGAGCACTAGCCAACAGGTTGAAGTATCAGTCATATATAAGACTCATTTCCCTTCTGCCCTGTCTTCGTGGTGGCACCCCTTCCTTTACCTTACCATCATTAATCCACTATAATTTTTCCCTCTTTTTTAGTAAGTCTTGCGTGAGATCATTTCATACAAGTCATATCATGGGACATAGGCTTCTATAGTGACTATTGATAATTAATTGGGATGAGTAATAGCTCACTTGGGGTTGACCCTTGTTACAATCACACTTGAATGAACTATTAATCACTTCTAAATTTAAAGGTCACTCCAAAACATATTATTAGTCATCACAAGATTTCAAAAAGGTCACATTTAAAAGAGTCCGTCTCACAATAGCTTTTATGTGAGACGGGCTTACCTAAGAACTTTTGTTTTTGAAAAAATTTTCAAAATCAATTCAATTCAAGTGGCTATTGATTAAGTCTATGATCAAGTTTAGATAGACAAGGATCACTAATGTTGGTCCATTATATTAGCAGTGCTTGGAAATATACAAATATAGACAATCTTAACCTTTCAAACGGATACTACTCCACAAAATATGTAAAAATATGAATTTTCTGATAATTAGTGGTAAGATTATGTATACATACAAGCAATCTTACTATTGTTGATGTATTTATATCAGGTTTTAGAGACTATTCTCTGATGGAGAGGAAACTAGGGGGTTAATAATCAATTTCACCACAACTGTCAATCCGAGGGATCTAGGGCTTGAGCAGGACATCAGTTTTTTGGTGTACAAGACTACAACATTCGTGTCTCACATAGAAATGCTCAGAAAACATGGCATTGTTTATATAGTCACATGGTAGACCTAATATAACAGGTGCTTTTCCTTTTTCAATTAAGTACAACAAGCTGTAAATGACCAATCTTTCTGCCAAAGACCCAGAGGCTAGATTGTTGGGTAGTAAGCTTGTGACACAAACTAACAACCTAATCTTTTGGATCAGGGCATTACATGCAGCCTTTCCGCTGGGCATGAACTATATTATGTAGTACATCCATGGCTTAGATCTTTGCAATCTGAAGACCTACCAGAGAAAGGAGAGGGGCAGGGGGTAAAGGTCATCAATGTTCAGAGTTTAGATAGCTCTTAAATGCAGGAGAACAAATTTACAGAAAACTGCAATTACACTTGCAAATTGAAAGAGCCTTGTCCAGCAGTTTGCATCCACCCAGCTATAACTGCGTAACAATCCTCATATATACACCAGAACATAAATGCCAATCCTGTTTAACTTATCCTTAAGGTTAGTTCCTGTTAGACTACACCAAAGGTTTGGTTTCTGTTTAAAACAGATGTGCTGAGGTGTCCAAACTCAGCATTCATTCCATTAATTCAAGGAATCATTCCACATCGATGTTGAAACCGAGAGTGTCGTATCAGCATCCCCATTTGCTCTGAGTGGAGATGCCGACTGAATGTCAGGTAGGTCATCGATGTCAGAACCCTCTTCAACACAACGAATTGGACATCTTCAACTATCCTTTATTCATAACTAGCAAACAACGAATTGCCACTGTCCTCATGCCGGATAAAGTTGTGAAGGACACATGCTGCAATGACAACATCTCTTTGAGCTTGGAATGCATATTGAGGTGCAAGTTTCAAGATAGGCAACTGTTCCTTCAATACATGAACAAACTCTCAAGATGGCATGCCTTGGCGATGATTGCGGTGATTAAACAGCTCTTGCGCATTTCTGGGGAGACAATGTGCTCCCTTGTATTCGTGCATGCAGTACCAAACTCCTTGAAATGGAGCCAAAAATCTTCCATATTCAGGTAACTTGCTTCAAGAAGATAATGTTTACTTGCACGTCCATTTGTCAAAGTAAATAAGAGGCGAACGCTAAATTTAATTAAAACTACAAATATCAGCAGCTGGTCTTTGAGGAACTTTCAGGAATGGGAGGAAAATTCTGATCTGGGTCATCAAGAACAGCTCGTAGGACACGAGAATCTGAAGCCGAACCTTCCCATCCAGGATATATAAATATGAACTGCAGATCAAAGGTGCAAGCAGCCAAAACATTCTAGGATAAAGAACCTTTCTTGTTACGGAATTGATATTGATCTTTTGCAGGTACGTGGGCTGGGATGCGAGTGCTGTTTATCACTCCAATACAGTCCTGCGGGGAAAGAGGAATAGGCGTGTGAAGAAGCAAGCACAAGATGAGAGACAACACATGTTTCAAAAGCATTCCTTAAAATATAGGAAAAATCTTTTACTCCCAAGTACCTCGTACTTGTAGCGGTGTGTTCACTGGTGGTTGCTGTAAGAACTCACAGGAGAGGGATCTCATGGACTTCAACACATTGTTGAAGTGTCGGCTGATGATTTCGCCAGAATGTTGAAATCGATCTTGTATAACTCGATTGCATTCATTATTTTGGTCCAATAACGTTTAAAAAAATCGCAAGCTGCTCTTCTATTGACAAAGCAGCAGTCTCTCTCGAAGAATGCCACACAACTAATGGAAAACCTGTTAATCCATCCTGAGCATTTCACGACATGCATCTTCTGGACCATCCAGTAAGTCAGCCATATAGTTGTCTCCATTAAGGGACAGGCTACATCCAGGCTGTTTACTTACACTATTAAAATAATGGTACCCAACTGCGGCCACAACTAACTCCATCTCATCCAGTTCTATATCGAAGTCCTCCATGAGCCATTGAGAATCTGTGGATGTGAAAAAAATTAGAGAATGCATAATTCAATGGGTACTTTATGACAAAAGGTTGAGCCAATCACTCTCAGCAGAAAATTTATGATTTTATTAATTTATATGTAAAATTCTATCGCCTTGCAAACTCATTTCAATAGCAGAGATTGAAAGGAATTTACACAGTACTCTGACAGCAATTTCATGACACCACCATTCCTCAAGTGCAACTACTATTCAGTAAGACGTTAATGTTAGTACTGTGAAAATGGAAGATGGAAGGGCCTCAATTTGAACATGAAAGCAACTTATCCATACAGTATGGAGGGCTGGCCAAGTATAACAGCAATTCTTTAATGATAATAGGTAAAATAAAGTATATCCAACCGTCGATTTTGAACAAGACAATAAGCCAGTAATGACCCTTATATCACAGAATTGGATGCAAATTTGCACTTTCTCAGCAACCACAGTAGTCTTCTTTCATTTTTAAGAGCTATAAAGGTTTCTGGTGCATTGGGATTCTCAAACAAGCCCAGGGCAATAACACACAGGTCTTAATCACCAACTTGCAAGTCATCCAACAGTCTAAGGCATCTACTTATAGGGAACTGGTCTGCATTCTTCATTATAGCAGCAGCCCTCGTTTTAGATGCAGCTGCTATTTGTAGCGTAAAATCAACCATGGCATCGTTGCGTTGCGACTTCTTTTTTGGCAACAGAACCTGATGAGACTCCAGACTGATGTTTGTTATTATGTCCATTAACCATATTCATCGCCTCTCCAGAGCCAGAAGATGCATTCTCATCAACTAAATTTAAAGTTGCATTTGGAGCAGACATAATCGCAGTCTAGGAATGGCAACAACTGCCTACACCCACCAGAAGGATAAAGTTTATAGGTATTTAAAAGGAAGTAATAGCGGCCATATGACCAAGCAGATATCTTAGAAACGATAACTGAAATGAAAAGATGAAAGCACAAAACGAATTGGCAGGAGAAAACCAAGGAAACTGTAAGAGTCGTCCACTTTTAGGCTGCAAATCCCCATACTCGAAACACTTCTGGAAAAGAAATGTATCCCTGACAACCTCACATCTCCTAATTGACACAAACAAATCAAAGTTTGCCAACAAAGATTTGATTCCAATAAGATATTAGAATGATCCAAAAGGCCAACACAAAGCCCTAAGATTACTATTTGGGTTTTTCTTTCCCATGTGTGTATCGCTCTATATGTATTCTAGTAATGGTTGGACGATAGAAAAAAGTCATAGCAAACCTAGTAGCTACTTGTACTAATAAATAATAAGCGCAATTCCTCGTTGACAATGCAATATGTTGACATGAGAAGCAACATAAATACTAGTTACATCTGCTGCAATCGCTTGAATCTCAAGACGTTCTTCGAACCAATCATAGACTTTACTGATATATGTAAACTGTAGAAATTATCCGAACTTTGCACCTCTGGAGACATCATATACATAGGTCATACTTAAAAAACCATAGACCTATATGCCTCATGTCTCAGACATCCCCTGCCCTTCCTTTCTCCAACACGGCCAATCCTCACTGTCTGCCATTCCCTCCTCTATGATTGAATTCAACTAGCAAAGAACTCTTATTATAAATCTATAATGTCCAGGTGTTCAGGATTTTAGCACTCAACAACAGTTCCATGATTTTATCACTCGCTACTCAGTATGAAGAAGAGGAAAACCGGGGGACAACTGGGACGGATTATAGGGTTTCTGTAGCTATGAAACAAATAAACTCACAAAATGAAAATAAAGTGGTGGCTTCGTATCCATAAACCTTTGGGTCAACTTCTGAACTTCCATGGTTTCAACATCATCAGGCTGCAATACAAAAATACCCAGAGCCCAGACACAAAAAATAAGAGTCGAAAACTTAAAACCCTGATCAGTTTGACGAGTCATCTATGAAGTATGATAATCAATGGCAGATCCATGCTGTGAGGAGAACAGTTTGACCCCTTGGGTTAAATTCTTGGCTCTAGCACTAATGACATCAAATTATAGCGGGTAAACAGCATTAATCAAACCGTGAAATTGTGAATATCTGAAAGGGAGTTCTGATAATCCCCAAAGTCGTTTCTGCTTTCATTTTCTGCTAATGCATATCAAAAGCTTTGACGGACGCAACAAGCATCTTAATCAAGTGATGACAATATGGCAAAATCTTTGAGATAGTAATAGCAGACACCAAGTAAATAACACTACCTAAATCCAGGTTATAATTGAGGGGCAGAAATGAACTGCATAAATTCTTTACTTATACTTCTCATTGGTTGAGTATTAGAGTCATGATGATACCATAAATACTTCGATCTAACTTTTAATATCAATGAAATATATTGATGTTATGGCCACTTGACCAGTTAGTTTACTTGTCTTCCACACAATCAAGGTGGTGCAAATCTGGAATATACAGCCCTCGACATTCACCACTATCTTTAGACATACAAGTAGGCGCCAAAGAACCAGTTTTTATATGACACACCGGGGACTTGTCCAGGGCTTTTACATGATACACCCGTATAGTTGCAGTGAGCTGATGGAATCAATTCTGAATACGTAAGAACCAAAAACAACCTCCTCACACTGTGAACATCCCCAGATGTAGGGATGGCAACGAGGCGGGTTGGAGACGGGGGGCATATTTCCCGTCCCCGTTCACGCTAGGATCCCCGCTTCCCGTCCCCACCCCGTTCCCCGTAGCAGGGAAAAAATTCCCCCCCCCCCAATCTCCATCCCAGGGGGATTTAATCCCCGACGGGGCCACAATGAGAATTTTTCCCCGTTGTTTTTTCCCTCCTTTGTAATAACTATATTACAAGTTTTGAATGAAAGCTCAATTTATCATACCTACACCCTACTCTCTAGCCCAATTAATTGTACAACAAGATCTTCTAAACTCTATGCAATACAAATATAATAAAATTCATCAAATTTTACAATCCAAATTCCAAACCAAATTAAAGCTTAACAAGTTATGCAACATAAATCTAACAATGCACAAATTACACAAAACAATTCAACCAAAGTCTAAGTAAATCAAACATAACCATAATTCAAAATCTAAAAGCTTCAAACACAACCAAAGTTCAATAATCCTTCATCACGAAATACAATAATGCCCATAAATTCAGTTAAAAGTGAGGACCAGGATAGAAGTTTTTCCCCAATCGGAGTATCGGGAACGGGACGGGGTGGACCATGTCCCCGACCCCGTCCCCGTCTCCATTGGGGACGGGGATTTTTCCCCACTTCGGAGCAGGGCCTCGGCGGGGACGGATTTTCCCCAACCTTTTGCTATCCCTACCCGGATGGAAAAAAATCTCCTGTCATGACCTCATATAAGTGATTCAGGGTGACATTGAAACTACCTGCTCACTTACAATTTCAATCTCAATTGTTTCATTACACTTGGACAAAACTACCAATTTCAAAGTTACTGTCATACAGTGGTGATACAGATCATAATGTTTAACCTTTTCCTTTTCTGGGAAGGTGTTGAACTACAAAAAAAATTACAAACTTTCCTAATTGAATAGGCAAAATTTTTAGATAATACTTATGGCGCGGCGTTACCAACACTACAGGCTGGGTTTCCATTGTCCCTAGCTGCGATTGAGAAGAGCCCTCAGAAATAGGATGCTCCAGACAACCAACTGAAGCATTGTTCTCCCGCTGCTAGCCTCCTTTTAGGGCTCTATCACACCTCGAGTATGGGTTCTCCCATCGGGGAAAACAGGTATACCACTTGGAAGGCTGATGCTTCAGCTTCACAATGACTCTGGGCTCATTGAGGGTCGCAATCTAGAAGGCATTTGCAACGGGGTACATTTTCCATTGGGACGCTTCTTAAGTATGGAATCCTTAGGAGTGATAGACATCTTGTTCAATGAATCGTTAAAGTCATCGAAATAATCATCTTCTTCAAAGGCCCCTTCTAGCTCTATATCTCGGGATTCTGCCGTGTTCATGTCTGGGTAGAAAACATCAACGTCATCATCACTGCTGCCATCGAGATCATCTTCATATGCTTTTTTCACCATTGACCAATACACAAAGGTTGGCCGAATGTAACTGCAAAAAGGGCAAGCAATAATCTCCAATAAATTGACTTGCCTAAGCACCAGAACTCAAGCTCAGCGAAAAAAAGCTCATAAACCCCACTTGATATAGAGGAGAGAAAAGACCAGTATGGTGAACTAATTGGATTAATAGCACACTTCCCGACCCTCCATTCCCTAATGACCTCATGAAGAATTGGCAGTAAAACAGTCTTAAAGTCTCACACCAACTCCTTAAACCAACCCACCCCCCCCCCCCCGCGCGGCGGGCAGAAATACGAAAGAAGACAGCCACCAAAAACTCTTGGGGCATGGGCCAGCATATACACATCTCCAATAACATGTCAATGAGAAAATGACTCCTAGCCCAACAACACAACTGATATGCAGGAGCTCACAAAATAGATTCAAATGTCTGTATTTACTACAGTAGTTAGATTGGAAGTTGAGGGTAGAGAGAAGCAAACCTATCACTTTTTCTTAGTAAACATGGATCAAATGGGAAAAACATGTCAAGTCTTTCCTTCCCTCCAAAAGCTTGAGAAAGTTCAGACTCTAACGCATCATGAAAAACTGGGTTCCCACTTTTTTCATCGATTAAATGAGCTGATTTTGCTTGTCGAACAAATTCCTCCACAATTGATGGCAAGCAGACCTGCAATCATCCACCCATATCAAACAATAAACATTAGACAATGCCCTATAGCAAAGACTAATCCAAATTCAGGGGGAAAATTCAGATGACATTTTCAAGGTTGTTAGCAAGTGATCACCTTCAAGGGCTCCAGTGGACTTTTTAATATTTCTCTGAAGGGCAAAAAGCAGAGGTGTGATTTCAAACGAGGAATCTCCATGATGGACCTCATATTGAAACATAGTACATACATAATGGCCTGCAGCACAAGAGCATTAGGAATTAAATAAATACTAGAAAAAGATGAAACTTATACAAGAACACGAAATTTCAAATTGCAACACAGCCATTCATAAGAATTACAGTATCAGACTATAATGACCAACTCAACAAAATAGTTGGATATTTTCCTTCAAGTTAATTCGGAAAACTAACAGCAGAATTCCAGTCACATCAAATTGCATAGTAGAACACCATATACAATTATGCTGCCATGGCATCCTCAAGAAGCTTAACCTGGGTTTTTTCCCTCCTAACTTGTTCTCTTTTTTTGGGTTGGTTGGGGGGGGGGGGTGAAATTAACTAAAGTACGTAGTAGATTTTACCTGGCAACCAGCATAAAATACTTTATGTGTTTCTGGATTGATGGAGACACTCTGTTGGCAGTACTTTTTGCACCAATCGGCAAGCCTGCAGAAAAAGATATGACATTATGTTCAGTTCTCACACAATTTTCAGACTTGTATTTTCTTTTCTGAAGAAGTTCAAACAACTGAAGTTAGCAACTGCATCGGAAGTATAATTACTTCATAAGGCAAGTAAACATAATGAGCAGGCACTAGACGCAATCACCTTTCCAGCATTCCTATCACGAAGGGAGCTGACAGAAACTTTGCACGAGATAAATAACTAGCCAGATAAGCAACAGCACTCATCCTACACAAAGGTACAGCAAATGTTAGGGCCGCAAAACAGTTTCACAAAAACCATGGCCAGAGAATTTGATTACATGGCAAAATCCCAAATGGAATCATAGTAGCTCAGGAAATATACTGTAAGCAGCGTGGTTATAAATGGATCTAGGGAGCACAAAATGTCAGGTCATGGGACCAAAGTAGTATGGCCAAACTAAATTTGTACAAGCATTTATAGTCAACTGGTTTGTTGTGCCAGGCAGTATCAAACCCAAGTAAAGCCTCAAAAGGGGAAAGATCATTTAACACAATACCTGCAATCTAAGTGGACAGGTGAGTGCATCAAGGGATCATCTTTTTCTTTGACTGTGATTATAAGCAGAGGCATGCTGAGAGAGTGGCCGACTGGTTAAAATGCAAAATTCCTGAGGTTTATCCACGGGACTGGCTCAAAAGTAGGTGGAAACCTGAATCTGTAAGAGGGAAACAGGCCTCATTGGCAGTGATAACTGGCATTTATTAATATTTGGAAGGTGAGGGAAGGTTATTCAAAAATCATCAGACTGAGGTCAAAATTGTGTTGAAAGAAATAGTTAGGGTGTTTAAAAAAAAAAGGCAAGCTGTACATAGATCAAGAGGGAAGGAGACAAAGTTGTGCTCAGGTTTGACAATAAGAGGTCTAGCTCCTTTGTATGCCCAAGCATCATGTAAAAAGTGATGGTGAATTAGATATGCAGTTAAATGCATGCATCCCTCCCCGCCCCCCCCCCCCAACCAAAAAAAAGGAAACAGGAGAACAATCACAATTGGTACCCCCCTGCCCGCAAAAACACACAACCACAAAACAAAGAAAACAAGAACGAGAAATAGGGAATGCTACAAATAAAAGAAAAGAAAATAGGTAAACAATCACAAACTTGCCAAGATACAAGGTTTTACAGTGAACAAGGGGAAAAATTTGAATGGCAGGAGTACGGTAACCAATCCAAAGTGCATCAAGACAAGAAAGATGGATAAGCATTGGCCATTGTCACACCCCCCCCCTCCCGGTTTTCCCTTCAGCTTTTAGACAAGAACAAGGCATAAATGCAGTTTTAAATATCTTTAATGTTTCAAGGAAAAGCTGCTAGGATACATTAACTAGAATATTAGCTATCTTTTCACTGAAACAGCTACTTAAAAGCCTCAAGCCTTAGCCATCAAGCATATGTGCTATACTTCAGCATTTCAAGATCATCAATTTGAGACATAATGTTGCCGCCTAAAGAAAGCTCACATAGTATTTTCTACCTTCAACCCCTCACACGTCAGTATTTTATCACTCCCCAGTCCCCAGAATCGTCCAGATATCATTGTAATTTCTGTTGGCATTATTTCGTAGAAAGAATACAGATTAAGCCTGATGCAACACACATCATTTAAGCCTGGATGGAATGTGGGTTTCGGGGCTTGGAATGTATAGTTCTTTTCCCCCTCACCTTTCCCCTTCTTTGTCTGGTTTGTACTCCATCCCGCTAATCCTCTCTTTTGTTGCTTAATTCACCTTTGCAATGTTCCACATTGATCTTGGAATAATTCTGCCCCACTGAAAACTTTGGGCACACATAGTCCTTCAGAGTTAATAATTTTGTCAGCTTGAGACTGTAAACTCTGTATCCAAGTGAGACTATCCAGATAAGGCTAGCTCTCTGGAGTAAACAAAGTCATCCTTTTAATCCTTGAGATGGTTCATAAAGCTTCAATCCAGAGGAAGATTCACTTGACCATTTGAGCATGTATAACACAAAATATTTTCACACAGCACTAGGTTTCGTGAACATGGCCTCACATAGCTTGACATGATAGTGCAGGAGAAACCAAGAGATAATTTTGATTTGAACTTCCGATGACTAAAGGCAAAATTACACTGGTCATCATTAGCTTTGGAATAAATTAATAATCTGAAGAGAGTGATAATTTAATAATCCGACGGCCTGTTTGGTTGGATGTTTAGGAATGGAACTTGATACCTTTAGATATCAAGTTTCCATACTCTTTGTTTGGTTGGAGTTTCAAGGGTATGAAACTTGATATCCAAGTATATCAAGCGCCCCCCGTTCCTTGGGAATTTGATTCCCCCACTATGAGAGGGGTTTCAAGTCCCATCCCTGAGGGAATCAATATTTCTAATTTCAAAAAAAGGAAAAAGATTACTTGCAACAATCTGTCAAACCCTATATGCACAGATAGAACGAAGATGAGAAAGAAGAGGGAAAACTAGAACTGCCAGCCGCCGGCGAAGAAGACACTGCCGGTAACCACCACCAATCCCCCAAACCCTCCCAACACCTTTAGAGAGTAAAGAGGGGGGGGGAGAGATAGTAAGATGGGCCCCCAGATCGTCGGAGGCAGCAGGCGGCGGAGAATTAAAAGGTGCCGGGGAGGAAGAAGAAGAAGAAGGTTTTGAAGAAGAAGACCCGTAGCCCAGATCTTGAGAAGAAGAGAGAAGGTTCAGAGATCTATAGTTCACGTTGATTGTTCGCCAGAGAGAAGAAGGTACCAGCCAGACAATAGAAGAAGTAGAGAAGATAGAGTTGAGGGAGAAAAAACTCACTGGCAAGATCTGAGAACAAGGAACAGAAAGCGTTAATTCTATGGCACATTCGCCAGAGAGGACGGAGGTGACGGTCGTTTACCAGCAAAGACGAAGATAGTGGTCGTTCTACTGGTTCTATGAGGAGAGAGAGTGAAGGGGAAACGGAGAAACGAGGAGAGAGATTATATTTATTGATATAAACAAGTTAAAAATAAAATATTTGATTTCGTTCCACAATTAAACCAAATAATTGATATCATTCCATTCCTTTTGAAGAACCAAACACATGAAATTAAAAAATCAAATCCCACAATGCCTCTCATATTTCAAGTACCATTCCATTCCATCCACACTTGGTGAACCAAACATGCCCTGAAATACAGTGATATACAGGAGCTTAGGAATTTTTGTTGACATAGACAGCTGCCTGCCTCCTACGTTGCCCCCTCTCTCCCCTCAACTAGCAAAAAGCAATTATGCAGTGAGCAGTCCCCTTCTCTTCAACACCCACCCCTTCTCTCACCTAGTATATCTCCTTTACTTTTATTTCTTCATTTTTCCTTATTTTTTACCACCAGAAAACTCTATTTTCAGTGCTTCACTCAAATAATGGCAAGTGTCTGGATTTCTCTGCCACTGCTGACTTACTATTGCTGGAAAAACTCAGCCTCTTCTTCCATTTTCTATGTCGCTGACACAGCCAAACTGGAACACAATCCACACCAATCCAGTCGACTTCAACTAGCATTTGCGGACGAATGCATCAATTCTCCTTTCCATGGGGTGACCCGCAAGCGGGTACCAACAAGGAAGCAACTACAGGTTCTCTTCTTGTAAATTAGGATATAAGACAAAACTATATGGCCCCCCATCGACAGACAACATATGAACAATTGCTCAACCGAAGTCTCAAACGCAACAAGAGTGATAATTCTGTGGATGGTATTACAAACACGGATCCAGAAGAGGATAGCAACATTCTAATTGGGACGTTATCCTACCCCTCCAGAGAAGACAGCGCGCAACAAGCGATGTGATCCAGAAGGAATCGTTGCTATGCCATAACCCCAAAAAACCGAAGGATAAATTTCCGTACATACAATGCGGACAGCTATTTCTTCTTCCTAATTATTAGAAAAAGGAGGGTTAAGATAATGCACAAATAGCTTTACCTGATAATAGGCGGAACGCTGCTTTCAATAAATTTGCCAGCAAGAAACTCAGCAAATCTTACCCCACAGTTTTCAGGATCCAGAGAGCAGGCGTAGAAAATCACAAACTGCAAGTTAGAAAGTAATTTTGAAGAAATCATGAGTTCAGTGGCATGCCAATATTTTTTCCCTCATCAAGGAATAAAGCCTAACATTACAAATTTGAATGAATTAAAAGATTGAAAGGAAAATTCCATTCACAAGGTCTCCATGTGGCATTGGCCATTGGAAACTTAACATGAAGATATATCGATGTGTAAGAGTAAGAATCAAGGAAACCTCACAAAGAAAATGCTTCCCTACTAAACCCCTCTGTCAATGAAAAACCATATTGTGTGACAATTTGCCTAAATTGCCTTTTTATCATAATGCATTAGTCAGTAGATAAGACACCAAAATACATCATAAAACAATTTGAAGTTCCACAAGAAGAATCAATTACCTGTGCAAATTTTGACTTGTAAACATTCATGACGGTTTGGCAAAAAGATTCGAGAAGAGATTCGAATACCTATTTTCCCAAGAACAACGAAGAATAAAACATTAATCAGATATTGACCCTTGCAAATAACAGAACTTACAGTCACAAACAATGTAGAGTGTACCTCAACCAAGCGGCCACTATTTTTGCAACAATTTAAGTGCTCGAATGTAAGAACCATGATGCTATCCAGTTTCCCCAACGTTTCAACAACTCCATTTTTCCATATCCGTCCATAGCCCCCGAATTCCCTAGCAAACTACAAACTAAAGTTAGTGCAGCCCACCAGATGGTATTTGATGTTTCGGTTTCTTTTTTTCAGGGGGAAGGGGGTTGTTCTTCACAACTCCATCTTATCATTTACAAAGAATCTTTGACAGAAGCTACTATTGCCAAAGAATCTTTGACAAAAGTTACTACTGCACTCAGAATCAAAATATTTTAAACCATGTGGAAGACAACTCTACAAGAAAATCAACATACATCATCTCCATCATCATCTATATCAGCTAGGATCTGCTCATCTTCGAGCTCCATATCGAAAATGCCTTTATGAGGATTCTCCTCCAAAATGTCATCCCACCCAACCTGCACCTGTAAGAACCTCAAAGATGCATCAAATGGGAAAGTTCCACTTTCACTTCAATATCTCATTCTCAGCCCTAGAAAATCATGCCTGATTGAAACGAAACGACATGCAATTACAGAAGCAGTAATGTACTTTCTATTACTGCTCTGTGAAACAGCAACATGCCATTAAAGCTACATGAACATACTTACATCAAAATCTATCAGCAAATCTATCACAATACTGATAAGCCTTTTATTTCCAACAAGCTCCCCAATTGCGCTGCTCTCCAACTTAAATATATTCTCCACAAACATAAGAATCACCTACAAAATAAAGCAGCAGTCATTAACAATGAAAAGTTAGGGAAATTTTGGGATACACATGGGAGGATCACAAGCAACACAAATTATTACTGTTGCTGTCATTGTTGTTCTTACTGTTGTTGTTGCATGAAAATGAGAGAATCAAAAGGATATATGCTTGAAAAATGATAATACATATATGGTCAACATCTCATGGGGTATGAATGAACACATGGCGTGTCACTTCATCTGTTTTTGCTAAGAGATAGTCATCACAAATTTATTTATAAAGCGCTGAGGTATTCAGCAGAGCCTTAAGATCTTCAGTAGAGCACAAAATATCAGCAAAATGCTCTAAAAATTTTAACTCTATGTACCATGTGAGAGCCATAGTTTTAGATTTCTACTTGAGCTATTGAAATATTTGCTTGTTTGGCTTCTTAAATAAGTAAGAACCATCTAAATGTGTCAGCCAAATGTCACTGTCTATAAACTGCACAGCTTATACTTCACCACCACACAAGCAGAATGAAGATTGATACTTTCCCAAAGAATGAAGTCATATAAGTTATAACAAATTTAGCCACAGACATCCACTCTCAAGTAACAAGTGAGGTCCTGAACTTACAGGCTCTGGGGTACGTTGATAAATTGCATGGATTCTGTGCATGACAATGGGCAATAATCTGGATGGGGCAAGTGGAATCAGATCTGTGATGCATTCCAGAGCAAAATGCACTCTATCTAACACTTGTTCTTTCTTCGCCTTGCCATATGGGAGCTTCAATGATTCTATGAAGCGAAAAGGAGGAGAGAAATTGCTTACAAGCATATCTAAGCATGCATCAACATATTTCCCATTAGAAGCAGCCTGCAACATAGACAAGTGAGAAAGAAGGAAGAAGACCTCCCAGCTCCAGGGTTCACATACACATAAATCACATACCAGGGATGTAATCAACTCGACAATGGCATCCATGACATCAGGACCATAGTTCCACATGCTCAAGCTAAATACCTGCACAATACATAATTGCATTAGTACAGAACATACCGCAAAGCATAAAAGAAGCAGAAGCAAACATTGAGATTCCCTCCAAAGCACGGTCTAGTGTGCATCAATGTGTACCGCCTTAGTGATTAGGCTACACCCCCCCCCCTTCCCCTTCCCCCCCCCCCCCCAAAAAAAAGAAAAAGGCCTGTATATGGATAACCCAATCAAGTTCCAGGAGGAAGCAATTAAATGAAATCAGCAACCTAGGAAATGATACAAGTGAACCAAATTCTATCTTACACTAGTTAGAAGAGACTCATGTTGCACATTGTCTATGTACGAAACTGCTCCAGATATTGCCTTCAAGCTTGTCTGCCATGTTATGAGAGAATGTTTTTCAGTCCAAACAGAAAATAGTGGGTTCATTCAAGGTAATACCCAATAGCATACATATAGCCTTACCACAAGCAGGGCAACTTCATCAGCTTTGAGGCGCTCATTATAGTGCAGCAACCCAACCAATTGGCTGTAATTATCAGTGTCACCCTGAAGGCGGGCAGTGGTAGAGAGGTAGATAGTTATTAGAACACCAACACTTGCAAACAAAATACTAGTCTGTGTGAAATTGTACAATTTGCATAAGAATGGCCACAATTTCCTAAGAAGTACTATCTTCGGGTTCCCTTGGCTTCTTTTCTGCTGATCACTTTCCCTCTTTTCTTTTATCCTTTTCTCTTCCATTCCCGTAGTTAATAGTTTCATGACCCTTTAACACATACAAAAACAACTGATCGCATTTGCTCACCGCCAACGCAAACAACAAAAAGCAGCTGCACACAAGCACCCAGAAACAGAAAAGGGAATGGTAGAGACAACTCTAAAATACCACTTCATTATGTAAAATAAGGTAACTTGAGAAATCTCCATCTACCCAGTTCACATTATGAATTCGTATGTAATCACCAACATTGGACGACCATTTCATTACTTCCATATAATTAAAGCATTCCTTACGTCTCTCAAACTCAGTCAACTAATAATAGTTCAATATGCCTAATACTACTGTCACATAGATTTTGCATCTACGGTATTCCATTAATCATACCTGCAGGCCCTCTCCTAGCAGGCAGTACAATATGGAGCTCTAATTCCCCATGAAATTAATATGACAGTATCACTCTTTTTGGCAGCTCCATAGAATAGCAATCAATCAAACCAACAAAGAAAGCACAGAGAACAGAAGAATTTGTAGAAAATTCAGAACAGATTTATTACCAAAGCAACTGATTTTAGAGCGTGACGAACATGAGAGACCAACTCAGAATCGGTAAAATCAATGTCCAATTCCTCCTCAATCATCTTCCCGTTGTTGATGTTGCCTATCTCTGCACCCATCTCTCTCGCCCGCGCTCAACTCGCCGGAAAATTGATCGGCGGCTGCTTCAATTCGACAACAGCGACCACGGCGGAAGAGAGGGGAAGAGCAGAGTGTGTAAACCCTACCGAAGGCGAGAATTTAAAAAAAGGGTTCAAAGCTCAAAAGAGACCACGCTAGACCAGATATCTGATGTTTAATTTTTACTTTTTTAGCTGTTGATTTTCGCTCTATGTCGGGTCTTCGTTGTTGAATCCCATCACTTGACAACTTGAGTACCACTTGGTTTTTTTTTTTTTTTGGTTGAATGAGGCGTAAAAGTTGATTTCATGCATAAACAATAAAGAGGCTGTACGAGACCCACACCTACAAGTCAACGAGCTAGAGACCCTAGTGGCCTAGTGTGATGGGAATCACCTCTGGGGAAGTGGATGGTCCCGAACACCGATAGGGCCGTTAAAGGAAATCCGGGCCCGGTAGCTGCAGGAGGAGTCCTTTGTGATTGTATCAGGAAATGGCTCAGGGGTTTCACAGAGAACTTGGGCATTTGTTCATCGATGAAAGCGGAGATTCGAGCTGTGCTAAGAGGGCTCAAAATTGCCAAGGAGATGAGGTTCATCAAATTATGGGTTCAGTTGGACTCAAAAATTTTGATGGGAATGTTACGAGGCACCATGAAAGAATGCCCCTTCCACAAACTTATGCTTAAACATTGCACAGACCTGATTGCTTACAACTGTTGGGAAGTAAGGGTGACATACTGCTTTAGGGAAGTTAACCAAGTAGTGGATATGTTAGCAAACTTGGGTATTTCCAAGTGCATAGGAGTACAAATCTTTCATCATCCCCCACGGGAGGTAGCCAGTGCGCTTTTCGTTGATTGTATAGAGGCAGCCTGGCCCAGGACTGGAAGAGGATAATAAAGCCCCTCTTCTGCACCCACACAAACAAACAAACAAAAAAAAAACATGAATTTGAACTTAGATTTTTGACAAAATTAACTATTATTTATAAAATTTGCACAACTTATAAAATTTGCACAACTTATATCAATAGTTCCTTAACTATAATCTCAATGCATATTTCAGCAATCAATATATATATATATATA
>JACYFF010031947.1:0-34251 GCA_017589665.1 Selenicereus undatus
TATATATATATATATATATATATATATATATATATATATATATATATGTCTGTATGTATGTATGTATGTATGTATGTATGTATGTATGCATATCTTTGATTAACTAGCGAGATTTGAGCTGAAAACATCTCTAGTAAAAACCTTTAATATCAATAGAGTAACTTGATTGAAAGATTATTGAAAGGTTGTAGTTCAATTAGCACTAAATAGCCGATCGAGATGAGAAATACAAACAAATCTTGTCATCCACATCCACGCTTATTCTGGTTATGACAGATTTTTGGATGTGGGGTACAATTAGGCCATTCCTGAGTATTGTGAGCTTGTCTGATCCCCCCCCCCCCAATCTATACAAGACCTGTTGAGCTTTCATACATAGGGTCTTATAAATTGGACAGCATAATCTTCATTAAATTTTAAAAAATCAATAAAAAGATCAAATCCACAAACGATAAATAAAAGTATATATTACACACTTGAGACGTGGTTTAAAGTAGCACAAGACACTTAAACTAGTAAGTGTACACCCTAGTTGAATACCAAGAGGATCACAAAACATAATGAAACAAAACTGCCCGTTGTGATGTCTCTTACGTACAAGGCCATTCAGAACGTTCACAGCTAAATGACATATATATCAAAACAAAAGGAATCTAAAAGCCAGCCATTTTGGGGGCCCTTCAATTACCTTCCTAAAATGTTCTAACAAAAATTGGTTTCTACACAACTGTTTTTGTTCACGTTTCCTCTCTGTTTCACGACAATTTGATGGCCCCAACTAATACGAGGCAGTGACTCATTTGGACTACGTAATCTAGAATGAGTCTTTTCTTCAATGATTTTGCTCAAGTTGGAATTGAATGTGCTCACTTTTAAATTTGGTCGAAATAGCTTTAGTTTGTACAATTGCATGTATTATGTCAGTCTACAGCACACTTTTTATGTTGGCGCTATGTTCATATTTGTGGCACTGGTAAAAATTTGGGTTCGAGTTGAATTCGGATCGAGTAAATTGGTCAATATCAAAATTTCCTATTCTTTGCTAGAGATGACGTGGGACAAAGGATTGGGCTTTCGAGATGGCATGTGCAGATTAGCTTATGGTCCTCCTCTCCTCGATCAAACTTGTAAAAAAGGCACCCCCGAATCATGGTCCAGGGAACGCCTCTCCGATGGTCAAGTCAAAAGAGGGTCCAAGGGAGCAATAAATGCAGTAAAGAGAGAGAATGTAGAGTCAATTATGTCAGAGTGCAAATCCTTTTTCCGATGTAGATGAGTGAGTATTTATAACTCCTGTAACAAAAGATAAGATGGTAATTTCATGTTGGAAAACCCCCAAATGGGCTGCTGTCTGCTTGCTCCGTTTGGGCCTCTAGGGGGAGCCCCAAGGGCCCCGCTATGGTCCACTATGCCTAGTTGGGCCAGTCTTGCAATTGGGTATCCTCGGACCTTCCCAGAAAAATCATATTTTTCGGATCAAAAGGGATTTAAGGAAACAAGAAATTCAAATATTTTAGAGGACATGACGATTGTTATTGTTGTAGGCATATGTCACATTACTTACATGTGTAAGTATATTGTGCAAAGATGTCACGTTTTTCTTGGAGAGATTAGTAAAAAATAATCCATGTGAGGAGGAATTAGTAATAAATTTTTATAAATAATCGAGTTTGAACATCTAACCTTCTATTTTAAACGCGAGTCATATAGAAATTATTTATTGCCACTAACTGGTATGGAATCACGATGTTGCTTTTATTTAAAAAAACAAAAATTCATAACACAACATGGATCTAAAATAGTCGAAATGGGCAAACCAAATCCACTCTACTGTTCCACTTTTCGGGTTTTAATTACAACGTGAACAACAACAGTATTAGTGTAAATCCCATTTCAGTAGAGTTTAGAAAGATTCAGATCTAAGTAATCATATCTCTATAAGCATTTCTACTAACAGAAATGTCGATTCTTATTGACAGCTACTAAAGAAGGGGGCTTACATGTTGCAATCAACATCAGGATCAATGGTGAAGCCCAAATAAACCCCACAAAACCCAGGCAAAGTAGCAAGCCCAATAGCGGTAGGAGTGTAAGAAGCAATTAGGCCCATAAAACACCTGCACATGGACCTCCTATTCACAACGGAGTCGCCCAACATGCTTAGGCCCAAAACCGCATTGCAACAGGGCGAGTTCGGAATCGGGTCTGGAGCCCCGTAATTGATGAACACTGAACACGTGTTCAGCAGCTGAGTCACGGTGCCACAGTCCACGTCAGCACCCACCTGCCGCCATGTGGCGCTTAGTAATTGGATAACAAGTAGTATTTCCACCAATGCTATGTGAGGACGAGGATGACGATGAGGATGTTGAGTAATATTGTAAACCATGGTTTTGTTTTTGTATTTTGTGAAACATCAATTGATAATGTCTACATAATTTGAAGGGGCAATTTGAGTTTGAGGTGGTACATAATAAGGTCTAAACACTAGTTTTGACTAAAATTTTTTGAGTTTTTGGATTTGGTGGGCAATGAGAAAATTGTGTGTTGTAATTTTTGCATGAAAATTGAATGAGTTTTTGACCAGGTATGTTGACTACAGAATTGTCGTGAAACTTTATAGAAATAAAGTTAGATACTTGAGCTTTTAAAAAATAAAATTATACGATAGTTAATTTGACCTACGTGGAGCTTGAGAACTTTATATTTCATAGTGGTCAGCTATCTACCAATCTTGTATATCGACAAACTCTATGCGACTAATTAATTACTTTTGTTCAATAATTATTTGTAAATTAAACAATTTAAATTTCTCCTGTTCCATTTCATTAATTTCCAATAATCCCAAATATACAACGCCATTTAAATTTAGACATGGCTCAAACCTCAAAAAGATTTTGACATAATACTTAACCAATATCATTACACTTAACTCTTAATTAAATTTGATAGATTTAATATCTTATATGGACACTCAACCCAGTGAAAAAAAAAGAAAAAAAAGGCAAGACATGTAATTCACGAAATGGTAAGCAAGTAGGGATCTTTGTACCTAATTTTTCATGCAATGTCCTACGTACCCTTTGTATGGGAGCATTAATTGACAGTGTATCTCATGAGTATCCTATAGGATACTAGTGATCGAGATTGCGATTCTCCCCATCAACAAATTTAAGTGGGACTTTCTTTTAATTTTCGTACACTTACAAGTTATCAGGCACTTTTTGATAGCATCGGCGTGCTTTGCAAGGTTGTTAAAGTCGGTATCCTAATTAAAATTGATTGGGATCTTTAGAATTGAAATACCTCTTGTTGGAAATAGTGAAAATTAATTTTTTTAAGAAAAAAAAAACCGTGAACATTCTTAGACTAAATAAAAATGTCATTTACTGTATTTTGTAAAAATTTTGATACAAAACCTATATTGTTTTCATGAGTTGCAAATATAATTACATATAAGAATATTACGAAGTTCATCTAGTCAGTGTATACCATGGATTGTATTGTAGGAGCATAAAATCGTGTTAAGCTCATACTGTGCAAGATTTAAACAAAACTAGGGTCGCAAGATTATAATGATTTTAAAAGTCTAGTAGGAATTGGATTCATGGAGGATTTTTGGATTGTAAAATTGTAGGATCCTGAGATTCGGATCAAAAGTTCAATAATCATGGTTGTTTGCCTTGTTGCCATGGTTATATCAACATTAGTTTTAGGTTAATGGGTAGAATTGTTGATAGTACATTAAATTTTCATATTTATATAAATATGTATATTAATTGATTACTATAGATATTAATTTGTAGTCGAATCACTGAGTGGACCAATGGCGGCCACAACCCCTCCTTGGCCTTTCGCAAGTTATTTTTTGATCCACGGTGTTATGAAATGGGTAAATTTTAGTTCATTTTCAATATATATTATGACCCCCTAAATTATTTATGTAGTTCACACTTCCCTTCCACATTTTGTTTAAGTCTCTTTACAAGCAACCATGTCTGCAGCCTTACTCCTAAATCTCCTCAGACCTCATGAAAACGGGACTCACACTGATAAAAGTTCTTGTTATTGTTGCAATTTGATCATTTTTCTTTTGTTTCTCTAAGGGATTTTTCTTTGCACAAAAAATCTTCATTAAAGTGTCATTCATTCCTACAAACAATTAAAGACAAATAGGAGTATTTCGTAGAGCCCATAAATGGGCAATCAAGAGAAGATTTGCCAAAAAAAAAGACAATTAAATTAGAAATCATGAGTTGATATAGAATCCAAAGAGTAATTAATTTCTTTATTTTTTTTTCTGTGATAGAAGAGTAATTAATTTCTACATTAATGTCAAAGGCTGTTGCAATTTTTCTTGGGTTCATTTTTTTAATGGAGCACTATATTAAGCCTTAACATCATTATCTTTCTTAATCAAGAATCATTTGTTCCCTAATTACACCGCTCTTTTCCTAATTACTAACCTTCAAACCCAATTTGGTAATGTTGTCAATTTCTTCTTTAATCTACTTCCCCTCTTTCTTTATCAGCCAATAAAGTTTAAAAAAAAAAGAAATATGAAAAAAAAAAGTTTAAAGGCATGAGGCATAGGAAAATCATGAATTGATCTATTTACTCTCTCTTAGTCTTGCGAGCAATATCCATTTGATTATTATTATTCTTTGAAAGAAAAAAAAAAAGCAATATCCTTGGTGATATATATGGAGTAAAGATGCTTGTAAATTACACAATTTGTCTGAAAAACACTAACTACTGTTATTTTATTTTCGGGATTAATCCGAAATACTTTGAGTAGAGTGCTATTTGAGTTAAGTAACATGCATTCATTGATGATCCAAAAAAGACATTTTTAGTAGTTTTGGGATCAAGTGACCAATACAAATTGGGGCATAATTTGATGAAAGTAAAGGGAAAGGACTTAAATGTGTGAAAATAATTGATTTTTTGAACAAATGATATGCTTTTTTATTTTAATTTTTTTTTAAAAAGAGTTAAGTAGCCTACAGTACTACTATACTATATCTGATAAACGCATTACAATGAAGAAACATACGGGAAAAAGGGAGCAAACAAAAAGGGAGTGAAAACTCTATGGATTTTGGGAGATTTAAACCTTAACTTGTTTGTTGAAAGTACAGTAATTACGATGATAATTTTATTGTTTAAGCATATTGCGAGGTCATAATGTAATAGAGCATAGGCATGGATATATTTTTGTATTTGGTAAGCAGGATCTTAAAAGCCATTAGATAAATTACTATGATCGGGCTAGTTGTCTGCTCAAGACTCTGCAACCTTCAATACGACAAAGGTGACAGGTATCAACAAAAAATGGATACTCTTAAAATCTTCTACAGTAGCATCCATTGAGACTGGAAACAAGTGATGTGTTCCTTTCTCGAGCTTTGACAATATCTGAACCACTTCTTTTGAAAAGTTATTGTGTTACAAGCAATTAGAGCTGTAAAACGGGTCGGGTCGGGTCGATCCATTTAATAAACGGTTCAATTTCGTGTCGGCTTTGAAAATATCTTAGATTTGCTCAAAACTGAAAATAATAAGTTTTCACACTAAACGGTCAAATCGTGTCGACTTTTGGTCGAAATCGGCTCGATTCGAGTCGGGTTCGTGTTTCTCTCAATAAATTCAGGTCGGGTTCGGGTCGGGTTATCGTGTCGGGTCAGACTTTTACAGCCCTACAAGCAACTGAGTTTGCATTCCTCTGATACAACAAAAACACTGATACTCCTAGCATCTTCCAAAATAGTATCCCTAAAGATCGGAGAGTACTGATGCCTCCCATTTGTCGAACTTTGACAATATCTAAACTTCCTGAAGATTCTACCGTTACAACCAGCGTAGCAACAAGAAACTTCCAATTGTCTGCGAAGTATACAGAATCTAAAAACACCGACACAATCATTTATCAAACTCTGACAACATATAAATTCAAATATGCCCATTAACGTATGCATTTTCATCCATTTATAGTTTTTCATTATTCATTTTCCTAAAATCATAATGTGACTGCAAAAAATACATTAGAACTAAGAATCTACGACTTATTATTATTAATAAAACGACGACCTAAATTCCAAAATCTAATCAAATTAATTTTTCTGTATTTTTATTTAATGTCAATTCAACTAACAAAATACTTGTCTACAAATTGTTATCAAACATTTAAATTTGAGTTTTATTTGTATGGGTATTTGTAAAAAGAGGGGAAAAAATTCACTATACCTATCTTTAAAAAATTTTAAAAATTAAAAATCAATTTTTAAGGCAACAGAAAGAAGAATATTTATCTGAAAAACAGGGGAAGAGGGGACCCACAATTCTAATGTCAAAGTTGAAACGGCCCTTTTAGAGGTGAACCCTCCTCATTTCCGCTGACTTTCCCAGTCTCCATTTTGTCCTGTCCTTGATTCCTTCACTTTCTTTTCTTTATATACAGAGGAACAGAGCAGAGAAATCACAGGGAAAAAAAAAGAAAAAAGAAAAAAGGAAGCCATTGTCATTGAGAGCAGTGAAGAAACAGAGAGAGCACTGATCCACAAAAGGAGAGAGAGAGAGACAGAGTGAGAAGGGGTAGGCTCAAATTTTGACCAAATTGATTCTTCACCATTGAAATTTGCAAGTGAGTCAGCTACTATTATGCCCAGAAACCCATTTTTTTAAGTTTCTGCTAGTACTGCTGCTTCTATTTCTATTTGATTTGCTCTGTTTTTATTTAAAAAAAGTTTATGACTTTCTCTTTCTTAACATTTTCTATGGATCTTCACATGCAAATGAGGAGAGAGAAGGTTTCAGTAAGTGAGATAAAATGGGTCCACGAATCTTTGACAATTGACACTCATCACCAACACACTTTACTGTGTCTCTGTCTTTCTCTCTCTGTATAAAAAATCCCCCTTTTCTCTGTTCTCGGTGTTTGGCCCCATTTTTTCTCCTGGGCAAGAAACAGGGGAAATGGGGAAATAGTAGTCACAGAGAGAGAGAGAGAGAGAGAGAGAGAGAGAGAGAGAGAGGGATTTTCTTTGGATTTGGTGTTTGTGGGTTTGAAGAAAAAAGAGCAAAACTTTGTCTTAAAATGGTACTGAGCATTTCCTGATGTATTTTTGAGAGTAATTCAAGCAAATCCAAACAAAAATGAGTCTTCCTTTTTTTTTTTTTTGGTTAAATGAATGTACAAATGTGGGTTTTTCTTTTGCTGTTTTTTTTTTTCGAGGGAGAAAGGAAGAAGGGGGATGGTGGGGGTTTGATTGTTCTTCTTCCTTCTATCTGTCTACCTCCTTGCTGTTCTCCTTGTGTCGAAAGCTTTTGGATTTGTTTGGGTCGAGCACTTTCATTGAAAAAAAGTGGGATTTTTAGCCTTTTCTGTTTGTTTATGAACAGCCTTGAATGTTTTACTCTTGAGCTTTTAGGGTTTATGGTAAGAATGCTTAAGGGATCTGTTCTTTTGGGTCATTTTCATGGGTTTGTTTGATTATGACAGCCCTCAAAATCCTGTACAAAGTTTGGGTTTTTACTCCTGCAGTTGTCTCAATTGGTCCCAAAAAAATAAAAAAATAAACCCTCCCTCTTTTTGGTGGGTTGTTCCTGATCTTACTTGGTGTAAAGCAAACTGCAAAAGATGACTAAACCGTAAAAATTGTCATCCTTTAATTTGATCCGCTTCTTTCAATCTATTCATGGTTAATGTTGGAACTAAGCACGGGTTAATCATATATGAAGATATACATGTGCTTCTTATATACATAAAAATTAATTGTTTATGCTACAACTAATTAGGTTTTGATCCTTCTCTGTTGATGGGGCTTGCAGGGTAAAATGGAGGGGCAAGATGAAATGGGGTTTTATGGGGATCATTTTGACCCAGACAACATAATGGGGAGGGAAAGAGAGGATTCTGGGAGTGGCAACTATGACACTGTCTCTGTTGAGGATCTTCCAGAAGGAACTTCAACTGAGAATAACATTAAGTCAGCAAGGAGGAAAAGATATCATAGGCACACTCCGCAGCAAACTCAGGAGCTTGAGAAGTAAGTTTTTCCTCTTAAATTATTATTTGGATGGATGTGATCAGTTTCTCTTGATGGAGATTTAACTTTGCACTTCATTGAATTGACATTTGGAAAGGGTTTGTTAATGTGGTGAATAAATGGGTTGGTTTAATGTTGTTACTACGTACGTATATCTGGATCTTTCCAAACCTTGCTTTTGCGTGGTTTACGTTGGGTTTTGTCGCTGCATGTTATTGTTATGAGTTGGTTAATGTCTTCAATGTTTATTTGCGGTGTTAGTTTCTTTAAGAACTGTGCTCACCCGGATGAGAAACAAAGGCTTGAGCTTGGACGGAGACTTGGATTGGAGAGTAGGCAGGTTAAGTTTTGGTTTCAGAATCGTCGAACCCAGTTGAAGGTATGTGATCCTGTTTCATGTTGTGTTCCTGTTGCATGAATATTCTGCATTTATAGCCCTTGGTTTATGAATTTTATTGTGGGAGTGACCTTTATGTTGTACAATTGATGGAAGAACAGACTCAAATGGAAAGGCATGAGAATGGGGTCCTTAAGCAAGAATATGATAAGCTTCGGCTTGAGAACATTGCAATGAAAGATGTTTTGCGGAATCCACTTTGTCAAAATTGTGGGGGTGCAGCTATGGTGGGCGAAGTATCCACAAATAATCACCAGCTCAGAATTGAGAATGCTCATTTGAGGGATGAACTGACCCGGGTATGTGCCCTTGCTGAAAAGTTCTTGGGCAAGCCCATTTCTGATATGGTTAATCCAATTTCATCCCTGGCATCAAATTCCAACTTGGAGCTCTCTATGGGGAGAGGAGGGGTAAATGGTATAATGGGTTCACCCTCCCCGTTGCCCATGGGACTTAACCTCGAAAATGGGGTCTCCGGCAGTCCAGTCATCCCAGCTTTTAACCTCGAAAATGGGGTATCTGGCAGTTCAGTCATCACAGCTCCAAGGAATGGTTCCGTCAGCAGTGAATATGAGAAGACGGTATTCATGCAGGCTGCGATGGCTGCTATGGATGAACTGCTAGCCATGGCTCAGACTGATAGTCCATTGTGGCTCAAAGGCTTGGATAATGGTAGAGAAGTGCTCAGTCACGATGAGTACGTGAAGAAATTATCCCCCTTTGTTGGGATGAAACCTGCTGGCTTCATTACAGATGCTACTAGGGAGACAGGTTCAGTATTCATCACTAGCTTGGAGCTTGTGGAAACAATGATGGTCCCTGTAAGTATTATTGTATAACGTCCCATTAGTTCCTGTTATTATTTATCTAGCATGTTAAAACTGAATTCTGTATGGCTTTCCTCTTGTAGATTATTCGATTAATTACATATCATGAATAGATGTGTCAAGTTAATATCTGACACACAACTATAGCGTCTTTGCTAAAATCCTGCTATAAGGATCCATATTACGGTCTTAATGTTTTCTTCTTTTTGTGGCTTACATTGTCTTAACATGATAACCAAGTTTAACTGTTTGGCTGGAAGATTTTGCCTCTGTAGTAATTAAGGTAATGATTTGACAAGTTCGTTATATAATCTTATATCATGATCTTGGCTGGAAAGGGCCACATTGATAGCGGTTCTGAGATACGTTAGCTTCGACTTTCTAGGTTTTCCAATTAATTTAGTGATGGCTTGCACTAACTTGATTTCGATTTCTTCTTCTCCAACTAATTAGACCCGATGGCAAGAGGTGTTTCCTTGTGTAATTAGCAAAACCAATACAGTTGAGGTTCTTTACAGCAGTGCTGGTGGGATCCGAGATGGTGAACTGCAGTTGGTATGCCCTCATTAGCTGATGTTTTCTTCACTTGAGTTCTAAAAGTTTGGGCCTCATGCTGTGCAAATGTTCTTGCAGATGAATGCCGAGTTCGTGTTTCCCTCACCGTTTATTCCTCCTCGACAAGAGAAGATCCTGCGGTTTTGCAAGCAGCATTCGGAGGACATGTGGGCAGTGGTTGATGTTTCTGTGGACACCATACGAGAATCATCATTTGCAGGCTCATCCGTCAAGTGGAGGAGACTGCCTTCTGGGTGTATTGTGCAAGATGTTGGCAATGGCTATTCCTTGGTAATTTCTTATCAAGCTGTGGTACTCAGACTCTTCATTACGCATAAATTGCTATCTATGGACTCTTAACACCTCATTTTAGATCTAGAATGCAAAATCTCATAAAATGGGTGAGTTTGGTACCTTGGCATATACTCATGTCGGAAACTTGGGCATCTTAGGTCACTAGTTCTACCGTTTTGTTTTGCAGGATAAGTTTTTAATCTGTTTCTTTGTCATAATTAGAATAAATCACTTGTAAAAGGAAATTTTGTTTCAAAAGTTAGAAGTGTAAAATTATTACTGCCTTTGGAAATAGTGATGATCTCAAGGTTACCGGGATCATAAGCTTCAAGTAATGCCATTTGGACCATTATGTCTAGATTCATTTCTGTCTTGCCTTTTCTTGATAGTTGACAATGAAAGTGGCATATTGAGTGGCATTTCTCTGAATCAGAGAGTTAAAATTCTTAATTTGTACGCCTTCCACATTTGTTTAGACCTGTAGATGCTGCTTCTCATTTTATTATTCCACAATCTCGAACTCCAAAACCGGAGGTTGCTTATTGTCTTCGCTTAATTAATCTATTCTCTGGCTAAGGGGTTCCCTCCTTTCTGATAGTTAGCTGGAGCTAGATCTTGGTGACAGTGTTTTTAATTTATTGAATATTGATCCCTGTTGAGGGTTCCCCCCCCCCCCACCAAAAAAAAAAGAAAAGCGTAGAAATTCATGTCCTTGGGCGGTATATAAATTAAGCAGTTGGTGCTTCTATTCTGATTGATGATCCTTATTCTACTTGATTTTGTACTGTGCAAGAAATCAATGAACTGGATTTGGGTTTTAATATGCTGTCTTGGCCCATGTTATGCGACCATGCAGTGTGCTTCCTGCTGTTTAGCTTCCATGTTTGCTCGGCAAAGGGAAAAAGGGGGAAAAAAAGGCTCGTGTAAGACTTGTCAAACCTTATTTATTTTCTTATTTAAAAATCTGTTGCGAGCATCTTGCCCTTCCTTTGACTTGTGGCCCACAAAATGTGCAATTTTTTGGAAACCGGCTCTCACTCTTTGGGGCTCGTGGTAGAGGTGTAAGATCTACTGTTTGAGACTTGTATAAAAGGTACTATAGATGCCGATGAAGCATCTGCCAAAACATTGAGGCGCTTGTGTGTGATATAAAACAGTCTCAAAAAATCTGCATTTTCAACTAAATTAACCCCTTTATTTGAATAATGTTCTATGTGAACTTGTGTGCACTTCACTTTTACGTGATGACATGGATTGCATTAGCTTTTAGCTTCCATATATAACTTTACATAGCATTTATTGAAACACTGAGTTCCAATGCTTATGTGACATGATTGTATTTCAGGTTACGTGGATTGAACATATTGAATATGATGAAAATTGTATTCATCAACTGTATCGGCCATTGCTGAGGTCTGGAAATGCGTTTGGTGCTCAGAGGTGGCTTGCCACTCTTCAGAGGGAACGTGAATATGCTGCCATTTTTATGTCATCTAGCCCTGATAATAATGCAGGTTTTTTCCTCGGTCCAAAAATGTCAATGAACTAAAAGCTTATGACAGTCTCTACTTTGCACGATTATTTTTCTATTTTATTGGTGATAGCAGCAGGTGTGACCCAAGAGGGAAAGAGGAGCATCTTAAAGCTGATGAGACGACTAAGTGGCAACTTTTGCTCTGGACTCTGTGCCTCGACTTTACACCAGTGGGAGAAGCTGCACGTTGGAGGGTTGGCAGCTGATGTATGTGTGATGACCCGGGTGAGCATAAACGAGCCTGGTGAGCCCTCCGGTGTGGTGCTAAGCGCCTCTACATCAGTGTGGATGCCGATATCAAGGCAGCAAGTCTTTGTCTTCCTTCGGGATGAGAAACTACGTGGGAAATGGGACATCTTAGCCAATGGTGTGCCCATGGAAGTCATAGCCCAGCTTTCCAAGAGCCGGGATGGGAGCAACTGCATTTCTCTCTTCAGTCCACCAGTGAGTAGATGAACTTAAAGCTAACCAGCTTGATATGGCTCTCTGCATACTATAAGGACTAGAGCTATTTTACTCAACACTCTGACTTAGGCATTGGACACATGACCTCCATCTTCCAATAACCTCATTTTTCATTTTTTATTTTTTGTGAAACTTGGACTGTGTTGAATACTTGACACTATGACATTGGTTTGGGCCATAACCCTTCTTCCACATAAAAAAGGATCAAAATTGAGTCCAGTATACAAAATCTGTGTCAAGTACTTGATGACAGAACATGGGTATGGCCGAGTCCCAAGTAAGAGGGAACTAGAGAAATTTGGAAATGTTGCTTCCTTGTTTTGAGACTCGTCAAGGTGGGAAAGTGGAAGCTGAGAGATTCGGCGAACTCTTAAGCTCTTTATTGCATCCTATCTATCCCCTCATTCGTTCTCTACATAATAAAAGCTGCTGTACCCATGCATTGTGCTGATGGCTGTACCCTTAATTGCGATGAATTCATATCATCTGACGACTTTTTGCAGGGTGCACCTCCGAGAGAGGGCAACATGTTGATACTGCAAGAGTCCTGGACCGACCAAACTGGCTCTTTCATAGTGTATGCTCCAGTTGACTCAGCATCGATGGGGTCCGTCATGAGGGGCGGAGATTCTGACTATCTGGCCCTTCTTCCCTCGGGTTTTGCAATAGCTGATGGCGGACCACATCCAAACATGCCTTCATTTACCAGCAATGGTGTGGGAACTGTATCAGTATTGACCCTTGGGTTCCAAATCCTGGCCAGCAGCCTTCCTACAGCAAAGCTCACTATGGAATCCATCAACACCGTGAGCAATCTTTTGTCCTGCACAATCCAGAAGATCAGAGACTCTCTTGGTGTCAATTAATAACCCTGTTTTAGGCATGTCTTACAACAAAAAATAGAAGGGAATAACTGTACATGGCATAGAAAACATCCTATATAGGTAAGTAAAAGAGTTTCCAGGTGGAGTTTGTCAGGTGGGATCTTTAGATTGGAGCGGTTTTGAGTCAAGAACGAACCATGGGCTATTTCCGGCTGTTAATTGGAGCTGGATTTGTGATGATGGTTGAGGCTTTGTCAATGTAGAGGCAGCTAGTTATGGGCTCTGGTTCGGGCATTGACTCGTATTCTAACAGACATGGTGAAGGCTTAAATTGGTTCCTAAACAATCAAGTATTGTTTCTTTTGTTCTGTTCATATAGTTGTTGATAAAAGATAGAATACAGGTGAAGAACTAGAAGCTAGAAAGAAGAGGATGTTTGGTTATGTGTGGTGACTATAGGGTCTAGACTCTGTGTCATTTGTTAGTTTTGTAACTTTATCAGTGTGGGAACTCTGTGTTTATGTATTGTTATGGCAAATTTTATGTATTGTTATGGCAAATGTCGTAGCAGTATTCTGTCTCTCCTATCCTTTGATATCTATGGTTAAGCTTTAACACCTATCAAATCAACCAACTGCTAGTATAAAGAGGTTTAAAAATCTAAGTTCACACTTGTTCATGAAAGTGATGAAACTAATGATCAATACGTTCAGACAATTCAGTATTTATTCTGTCAGGATTATTACATATTGTTATTTATATTTAGATTAATCATCTTGATTATCAATGAACAAGGAAAATTAAGTGATAATACTGTTTATGTACATGGCCCCCCTCTCCCCAATTTAAGTAGTTTTGAACCGCCGAAAAATAGAGCGTAGCATATTCATTAATATAATAAATACATTATCCGTAACCGAAGATTCATTTAAATGTATAGAAGTATCATATACAATATGTACTTCTATGTATTTAATTTCATTATAAGGTACGATATGTGACAAATTAATGTCTACTTAATTTGTTTTCGGCATTATATGATTCTTGTTGGTTTGCTAATTTATCCAGTTTTTAACTCCCAACGTCCCTGTAGTAAACTAAACAAGTAGTTACAAGTAGAAAATATTTGCACCACCTTTTGTTTTCAAATTCCCCCTGTCGGGCCCTTTTCAAAACCCTAAACCTTCACTCCCTGGTTCTTCGCAGATGAACCCTCTCAATTTTGCCAGAGCATCCAATCTCTTCCAAATTAAAGCCGCATTATTCAATCCAAAGCCATCGATTCGAAATTTTCTTCACGAAACGTTACAAAATGCTCTGCTTTTGGGAAGATCAATGTCGAAATCCACTTCAATACCCAAAAACCAGCAACGGGTGAGAGATCATGGCTACGATAATTACATGGAAATCGAGAAGAAGATCAGAAAAGTTTTGAAATTTGAAGATTTGATCCTCACCCAGCCCCACCAATGCGTCGCCGTTTCACGGCTTGATACCCTAGCTCGCCGAATTGGGTTCAAGCAACGTGAAGCATGCAACTTTGTGCTTAAATTCCCTCATATATTTGAAATTTATGAGCATCCAGTTCAAAGAATCCTGTATTTGCGGTTAACTAGAAATGCCCTTTTGCAAATTGAGCAAGAAAAGCAAGCCATTGTTGCCCAAATCCCTGATGCTGTTACCCGACTTCGAAAATTATTGATGTTGTCAAATACTGGTAGGTTAAAGCTCGAACATGTTAGGATTGCCCGGAAAGATTTTGGGCTCCCTGATGATTTTGAGTTCTCTGTGGTGCTTAGGTATCCCCAATATTTTAGGTTGTTTGATGCAAAAGATAGCATGAGTAAGCATATTGAGGTCGTGGATAGAGACCCAAGCTTAGCTGTTTGTGCTGTTGAAAAAGTTAGGGAGATGGAGTATAGGAGGAAGGGTATTGATGAAGAAAATACGAGGTTTTCGTTTGTTGCGAATTTCCCACCTGGGTTCAAGATTGGGAAGTACTATAAGATTGCAATGTGGAAGTGGCAACGGTTGCCTTATTGGTCGCCTTATGAAGATATCGCAGGGTATGATATGAGGTCACTTGAGGCTCAGAATCGCCTGGAGAAACGGGCAGTTGCAATGGTTCATGAGATATTGTCGTTGACAGTTGAGAAGAAGATTACACTGGAGAGGATTGCGCATTTTAGGATCACTATGGACTTGCCCTCGAAGCTGAAGGATTTCCTTCTCCAGCAGCAGGGGATATTCTACGTCTCGACTAGGGGTAATCATGGGAAGCTACATACTATTTTCCTGAGGGAGGCTTATAGGAAAGGGGAGTTAATAGAGCCAAATGATGTGTACTTGGCTCGTAGAAAATTGGCTCAACTAATCTTGTTGAGCCCCAGAAAGGCACCTGTAGACAGAGAATTGGCCGATTATAGAAGGAGTGGGCTTACTGATTATGATCAGCATCATGATATGGACATGGCAGGAAAAAGTTACATCGGTGCTAGTGAAAATTTTGGGGAAGGCAGTGTGATTGAGCAAGATACAGACTTAGAGCTGGATAGTGACCCTGCTTCAGATGTTAGTGATGAGGATGATGATCTCCACCACACCAAGGATGGGAAAGCTGATGGTTTGAGTGAATGAATAGGATGCCCAGGAATGTTTGGCATTCATCATGGCTCTTGTTAGCTGTTCCTGGAGGTCTATGATGGTGATATAACGTTGACTTTTGAAGGAGCTGCATATCTCATGTGGATGTCTGCCTTGAAGGTATGTAGCTTCATTGGTTCGTGGGAATAGGATCCTGTGCTGTTAAATCTGTTTGGTACCTCCTGTCACAATGTAATAACTGCCTTGTATTTGAATTGGTTGATTAAGGGACCGAGGATCGGGGGGGGGGGCGGATTGCATCTGCAAGCTATTTGGTCAATCTATTCGAAGTCACCAACATATGTTATCTTTTGCATAGGTGAAATGTCCATGATCCATCTTATTGTAGATTTGGCTTTGGGAAATGCAGTTTTTTTACATATCTTGCCTTCTTTTTGGTGATTTATTAGCAAAGCTCATGACTGTCAACATTGTTTTTAAAAATTAGTGGTTCTTGCGTCAAAAATTGTACTCACAACTGTTGGTTCTATTAAGTTCGTTCATCTTCTAGGGAATACATTCATTTCAATTTTGGCATTTTCACTGTGCAAATTCTGCTAAATTTCTGATGCTCGTTGACATTGACCTTTTGCAGACTTCTTGCTCTCCATTGTTCATTAGCACTTACTGTTGTCTCTGTTGGCGCATTAATTAGATTCTCATATCTCCCTTCTTATAAATAAGAGACGAAGTGATTGGATGGATGGTCAATAGTATTGATGGAAAGTGTCAAGGTTCCAGTGGTGTTATGTGGTAAGTCAGCTTAGCCTTCTAGTGCAAAGGTGATTCATCTGTTGAATCGAATGAGCCTATCGGTTGGAAAAAAAGCATAAAGGTGATTCATCTGTTGGATTGGATGGACCTATTGGTTGGAAAAAGGGGCCTCAGGTCTCAACATGTCATGGTTTTGTGGCAAGTGGTGCATACTTCAGAGTTCACAGTTCAAATGTACACGGTGATCTATTTATGGACTATGCTACCAATAACTAGTGAGAGCTTGAGAGCTCATCCTACACAAAGTGAACATCTTGAGTTTTGTTACTTTTTTCCTTGTTAAGAATATAGTGACAGTGGTACACTGACAAAAATCATATGTCCATTTATTTATCTTTTTCTCTATTTTGCCTTCCTATTTTGTGCCATGACATCAGAATCGTCATTCTTCTGCTGTCTTTGGGCCTGTTGTCAACTTATGCTTATGAATTCCCAAATGCATATCTGTTTCCATGCCCCTCTTTCACACATCTCGCCCCCATTAAAACTGTCTCTGCTCATTAAGTATAATACAGCATATGTTGCATGTAAGATTTTGTTTTTTTGTAACTTCTTCCTCCTGAACATACATCGTGAAAAGGACCTTGTGTTCTTGGTGTTTATTGATAAATAAATAACTTAATGTCGAATGCCCTGTTGTTCTTTTCTTTACTCTGGACAATGTTGTAATGCATTTTGGGCTAATAAGAAGTGTGAGAAGAGTTTTCATATGGCAGATGTGAGCACTGAAGTTCTCCCTTGTATTTGGAGTGAAGTTTTCGTATGACAGATGCTTATCTCGATTTCTGAAATGGTGAAGTATGAGTTGTGGCAATCATTCTGACTTCTGAGTATCAAGTGCCTCTAGTGTTGCGTTTAATTTTGGTTCTTTTATTATGCTTTTGGCATTTGGCATAAACGCTCTCATGCCAAGGCAAGGTTGTATATGTCTTGGCCTGGCTGTTCCTCGCTCAGATGGGATAGACCAGGTTGTTGATGACTTGGTGGTGATGAATTGATGATAATTCTTTTGGAAGAAACTAGTGTTTTCTGGTCTTGCCAAGAGTAATATGGAGTTTAATAGTAATTGACTAATTGTTGTTGTTGTAGCTTAATAGATGTAGATTACTTGACTTAAGCTGATAAATGTATGACAACATAATTGTTAAGGAAGATCTTAGCTCATAGAATTTGTTCAGAGTACTCTTATCTGCTTACATATGTTTGTGTTGATCTTCACTTTATGTGGAGAGCTCAGTTAAAGACTAAAGTCTTTGAAAGAGCAAAGGACATATTGCCAATGCCTACTCCTAACCACCAAATATCTCTGATTTACTTGTATTTGGAAGTTTATGTTTATTGGTGAATCTAGGTAATGGTTGACCTAACACCATCCATTGTCAATGTGCCTATTGCATTGTATTTTATATGGTGAAAGTGACAATTCTGATGTTCATCGCAAACACATCTGCAGAGACCTCGTCGGTGAAAGCCACACTGCATGAGGTATGTTTTCCTCTTAAACTACAACTGACATTTAGTTCAGCATCTATTATGTTGAGTCTTTGTTCGTTTGATGGCTTCATATGTTAGGATCCTCCATCTTCCCAAACCCTGCTTGAGCATATTTCAAATTAGATAAATTTTGTTTGTGTACTGAATCCACATAATGCTTATTGTTTGCTGTCACATGTTATGTTAACTTGACTCAACAATATGCGTTTGAGAAGTGTACATGTTTAGGTGTTAGGTTTCCCGATTTTTGGAGAAACTTTATATTTGTTTCCTTTTCGTTCAGCATGAAGTGTCGAGTGTCTATACTGTACACATGTCAGATTGGTGAGTATGGATGGGAGGGGAAACAAAGAGCTTGAGTAAGATAGCCAAATAGGAGTAGGTCACAGAGTACTAAAGCTTTAGACTATCCCTATATGATCAGTTATCCTTTTTCTTCTTTATTATTTGCAGACAGCCAGAAGCAAACAGCAATAGATATGAGTATTCGTTGGATCACCGGAGAGAGAGCTTATATAGCCAATACAGAGCTTATATAGCCAATACAGGACTTATATTGGGAGTTGTTGTAGACTACTAGGAGGAGTACAACGACAACAACTTTCAGTGTGGGTCCAGGGTCTGGGGTACTTGGAGTTGTATTCGCCATTAATATCATGATGTTTATTCTTCGCAATTTTTTTATTATCCCCTCCGGGTCATGCGGTGTGCGCCTGCGCAAAGAATCTTAGATGTATTTATGTATCAAAGTACATTCATGGGATGTGCCATCAGAAGTTGGACTTCCATGCTGGCCTATTCGCTTATTGGCAGAAGTTGAACTGTTGTGCTCTCCATGTTTGCTTGGCCCTGACCGGATGTATTAAAATAGCCAAAAAAAAAAGGGGTGGAATTTGTTTTGGGTCAGACTCTCTCATTCAAAAAGAACTGCTGCTTTCACCTAATAAAGTAGCTGTAGTAGTTCGCAAAAGAAAAAAAAAAAAAGTTGTAAGTTTGTCAAACTTATTGTAAGTACCTATTATTAATATTCAATATTCAATACTCACAAATACTGGTTACTCTTTATTAATATCGATCAATTTTAATGAATACTAAACAATAATGAGCTCTACTTACAATAAATTAAAAAGAGCAAATCTAATGCATGAGGAAAAATTTTATTGGCCTGATACATATAAAATGTTGGAGCAAAAAAAAAAAACAAGAGCGTCGTACTCGAAAATTAGTTAAAATAAAGTTTTGTGTTTTTACCGTGGTTATTTGGCCATTGATAATTGTCTATCTCATATGGTATAATAAGCTTTGATTGAATTATATGTCGATTGCACATAGTTGTTTAACTTTTTCAGTTCGATAGTTATTATAAGGTTATTTTATTATGAATATTTACTGTATTAGTTGTATTACGTGTTAAATTAAGTATTGGTTCATGCAAAATTAGGATGACAAACCTAATTTTTAATCAATACTCCTTGGAATTATGAGCAATATAGGTGACTAGTCTAGAATTACCCGTCAAAGAATTCCATCCCCAAAGATACTTCGCAATTTGGTAATTGCCATCCCCAAAGCCAACCATAATCCAAATCATGGATGACCTTTAATTTTTTTATTTTTTTTAAAAAAAAACCTTTAATTGTGTCCACCTGCCACCTTCACCTCCTTTCCCTTTCATATTTTGACAAATAACATCGTCATGATAATGATGCCTTCACGCGTCCCAGTTGTTTAACAACACCCCATTGACTATTCGGTAAAATTAACGATCAAAATAACGGATAGCAGTTTAGGTGGCGGATAGCTATTCAGGTAGTGGATAATATTTATAATTTAGCTGTTAGTGGATAGCTTTTTAGAAGAGCAGTTGAATAAAATGTGTTCGGTAAATTTAGTTGTTGGATTAGCTGATTAATGTAAATTGACATAAAAGGATATAGATAATTTTCAGAGATAAAATTTCCAAAGGGTAATTTTTGGTAAAAAAAAAAAAATGAAACACAACTTTTGAATGTAAAACATTAATACTATTAGCTTTTTTTAAAAACGCTACTTGAAATGTTAGTTAAAACAGTACGTTACCGAACACTAAAAATTACGTGATGAATGTATTGACTGAGTGAAAACGCCAAACGCTACCCAAAACGCTGTTGCCAAACATGTCCATAATTTGCGCCTAAAAATATATATCTTATTTACATAATCACATGTCTGAAAATTGTATCAAACAAATATCTGTCCCTTTTATTTACTTATTTTAGAAAATTTCCTAACTGTTAGGATAAGTTCTTTTCTCAATATCACATCAGATTGGCTAGTGTTTAATTGTTGTGGGTTTAGTTGGTATAAGTTTTGAAAAATTAGTTATGGATTGAGAATTTTGTGTAAATCTAGATGTTCTTAACCCTTTTATTATTTTTTTAAATAAAGGAAACTTTAGTTTGTTGAAGGGCGATTAATAAACATTAATTTTTAAAAAAGTTTTACTCACGATATGGATTTGTAAACCTTTCACATATCAAAAAATAGTAATTTGCACCATTAATTCTAATAAGCTCAAAGAGTTATTATAATTTATTATCAGAAATCTAGATTCAAGTTTTCTTTGTTCACATTAAATCTGAAAAATTCACTTTATAATCCTTGTTCAAACAAAAGAAAAATATTTAATGCCCAATTATTAAATATATTTTATTTTAACATAAATTAAAAAAAATAAAATAAAAGAAGGGGTTTCATATTCTCATCTAACAATACTCAATTTGCAATTGACCAGCAAAAACAGACTAAATCTAAAGAAAAAGTTCAAATTATATGAAAATGAAATGTGAGAATTATCCAACTCATGGGATGGAAGGATTTAAGCCCAGACGTGAGTTTAACTGCAACAACAACTAACAAAATCAACCTGAGCTCCAACAAAAAAAAAAAGGAAAAAAAAAAGGCAATCAATCTCCATGAGGACCATGACTCCATCTCCGTTTTCCTCTTCTCCCTCCCCTCCTTTTTCTTCTTCAAAGTAGAGAGAGAGAGAGAGAGAGAGAGAGAGAGAGCAGCAGCAGCAAGACCAGCTGCAAAGTCACAATCCCAGAAGCAACAAACAAAATTAAATTAAATCTTTTCTGTTAGTTGTTTGTTCGTTTGTTGCGCTACCTTTGGTCCAGTTTTTGCGCTGAATTTTTCAGTTTTTTTGGAGTGATAGTTCAGCAATTCTTGTTCATCATCATCATCATCATTCATCAGTAGTTGGTTGCTTAATTCACGCAACCCTCTAAACCACAACCCCAAATTCCTCATACCCATCAATATTCTATCTAATCGAAGGCTGCACGGCGGAGATGGGCAATTCGTTCGGCTGCTCCGCCTCCGGAGAGCGGCTGGTATCGGCGGCGCGTGACGGCGATTTGGTGGAAGCCAAGATGCTTCTAGAATGCAACCCTTGTCTTGCCAAATATTCTACTTTTGGCGGCCTCAATTCCCCCCTTCATTTTGCTGCTGCTAAAGGCCATACCGAGGTTACCCCTCTATTTATTTTTGTTGTCTGGCTCTAATTTTGACTACCCTTTTGGAAAAATTTAATCTTTTTGAGGTCAACATGAGTAATTCTATTGAGGGGTTTGTCAATTTTTGTGGGCCATTGTAGATTGTAGCATTGCTGCTTGAGAATGGGGCTGATGTCAATTCCAGGAACTATTGTGGGCAGGTATTGTTTCTCTTGTTTTCTTCTTCTTTTGGGAGTCTTGTTAATGTTGAAGGTTTAATGGTTTTCATTTAGTGTTTGAGGTTCAAGTTTTGTTATTTTTGTGGGTTTGAAACTCAGTTTCCCAGTTGTTACTGGTCCTGTATGGGATTGATAGAGGTGATAGTAGGATCTGACTGATTTTGGACTTTTGCCAATGAATTGGTTTGAAGACGGCGTTGATGCAAGCTTGTAGATATGGGCACTGGGAAGTTGTGCAGACTCTTTTGCTCTTCAGATGCAATGTGAGTTTGACTATCATCCTACAAACTGTGAATGTAACTATGTTGTTTATTTCTGCATTTTGAATTCTGCTTTCGTTTTGAATTACTCAATTTATGATCTGTAATTTGAATTTTAATTCTTTAGTTATTCCTTGTCTTAATTTTCAGGTTGCTCGAGCGGATTACCTCAGTGGTAGAACTGCTCTCCATTTTGCAGCTGTCAATGGACATGTGAGATGCATAAGGCTTTTGGTTGCTGACTTTATCCCAAGTGCACCCTTGGATTCTATAAACACACAGAATGTTGATGGTGGCGAGGGATCAAACACAAGGGCCAGGTATGCCTGAGCTGCTTCATTTGGTTTATTTCTTCCTAACCTGGGGCTCTCAGTTGGAATACATTAAATAGTTATGCCACCTGGGTATGGTTGAGAGGGGGGGGAGGGAGATTGGGATGGTATTGCAATGACAATAGCACAAGCTTTTCTGAGAACATTGTTGCCTTCCCTGCGCGGCGTATGGCCTTTACTCTAGTAGTGTTTGCTCTGTGAGGTGCATGGTTGTATTTGAGTGAAGGCTTTTGGTTTGTATTAACTTTGTAGTTCCACAAAGGGAAATGAACAGCTCCGTGCTGCATCACACTCTGTGAAAGGAATGGTGCTCTTCTGTTTCATATCTAATCTGCTTTAAGGCATATGATCAGGTGTTTAAGTCCATACCCATAATTGATGCTGAACTATGAAGGCAACCTGATTCCCTTTTTGTTGCTTTGACTAAGGGTTTGTCTTTGAGTGTATGTAGTATCTATTTATGAAGAGAGTTTCCAGTTTTCCATTGTCAATAGTTGGAATGTTCTTCCGGCCTCCAGGCATATCTTTCATAGCAAGTAATGGAAATGAAGAAAGTATGTTCAATTTTTTTGCCTATCTCCCTTTTCCCTTCTCAGTTATAACTAAAGACCACCTCCTCAACCCAACGCCCCCTTTTGTCCCATGGATTCAACACCTCCATTTATCCGCCTCTCCCTTTCCTCTAATGGCTTCATTACTCCCATGGGAAGCCACTCTTGAGGATGACCATGATCAATTCGGGGTAATATTAGTTGGAGCATGCATGCTGTTAACTTTGCCAAATTGTTTTGGCTTCTGAGCCGAGGAGATTGGTGATTGATGAATGCGTGTGTGGAGATTTAGTTAATAACATGATGTACGGAGAGAGGATTCTTTCTTTTTCATCCTTGTTTCTTGTAATTATAGGATTCTTTTCTTTTTCATTTTTTTTTCTTTTCCATTTTTGAGAAGAGGGGGGGGGGGGGGCGATGGGCAGATGGGTTTGTATTCTGAAAGGGTAGAATTTCTCAGTTTTGTTGAGTTCCTTTCTTCTAGTTACTGGATTTTCATACTCATTGGTTTGATATACATCAGGGACAGGGATGGTGCTTTGTGGGATGCTGCTACTGTGTGCTCCATTTATCTTGTTGATGCCTTAAATGACTCATAGATTCTAATTCTCACTAATAGTTGCTTTGTTCTTGCAGTGCTTTGTCCAAGTTTGTAAATAAGCCAGCTGATGGTGGCATCACAGCCCTTCATATGGCTGCACTGAATGGTTATTTTGACTGTGTGCAGCTTCTTCTTGATCTTCAGGCGAATGTGTCAGCTGTAACATTTCACTATGGTGCATCGATGGATTTAATTGGTTAGCTCTTTACTGGTACTTGGATGGTCATCTTCGTACCTCTAGGTAGTGTTTCTGTCATAAACTAAATGGAGCTTTTATTTGCAGGAGCTGGAAGTACACCTTTGCATTATGCTGCTTGTGGGGGGGAATTTGAAATGCTGTCAGGTCATCTATTTCTAAATTTCTACTGCTATCATTTCCAAATGCATGCTTTTATTGCTGAAGCTTGATGAAATATGGTTTTAACAGACTCTTCTTGCAAGAGGTGCTAGTCGCCTGACTTTGAACTGCAATGGGTAGGTTTTCTTTGAGATGGCCTTTGTGAGGTTCCAATTTCCCCGGTGATGCTGTCTATTGATTGATTTCTTGACTCGTAGGTGGCTTCCGCTTGACGTTGCGAAAATGTGGGGTCGTCATTGGCTTGAACCTATACTTGCACCAAATTCTGAGTCGATAATTCCTGTGTTTCCCCCTTCAAGTTTCCTGTCTCTGCCTCTTATGAGCATACTCAACATAGCGAGGTAAGTTTCAAATCTCATTGTTTCTCCATTATGATGTATAGTTCATGTGGGCATGCTCGATAGTGTTACACAGAAGTTCTACTATTATCTGCAACTGCAAGGTTATGAACTTGTAATTAACCTATTATTGTGCCTGTTTGAAGATGTGAGTTTAACTGGAGATGTAATTTTCAAGCTGGCGTCTGAATTTTATCAACGTAATGAAAGCTATGACAACAAAGGAACTGATGCAGGACAGGATTTTTAGTTGGTGAAATTAGAGAATTTAGGATTTGAAAGAGGGAAATTTCAGGGAATTTGATGAAAAGTAAAAGGAAAACAGTAAATAAACAATAAAATTCTTAGGAATCCACCTAAGAAAACCTAGGAGATCAACCTAGACTTCGCGAGAGATCCACTTACAAGGAATCATGAGTCCACATGGCAAAAGAAAGCAATTATATACTATAAAATTTCTGATTCAATTAATGTTCATAAAAATAACAGCTAAACAATGCTTATATAGGCCTAGAATAACTTGGAAAACAAGCTAAGCACAAACCCTAAGCTATCCCTCATTTCCCAACCAAAGATACCGCCTAAATAATAGAAAGTAAATAAAAAGTGAACTCCTAGAATACCCTAAACATCGACCTACGAAATTAAAATAAAATACAAAGAAAATCTCTACTAAGATCCTACTCCTAATGTAACCCTTAAACCACCTATAAGATAATGCTAATAATTAAAATGAGAAGCATTGGACAAATAGAAACTCTAAATAATCTTATGTCACAATACTGTATTTTGCTTTTGCCTCCGATTGTTTGGATCAGGGACAGAAGGGGTGTTGCTCATGTACAAAAGAGGGGTTCGTAAAAAAAAACCACGGTGCCTTGAGAGTCTCTTGTACAATTCAGTCTATAAAATCAATAGATGATAGGTGCAATTCATAAAACGTTTCGCTCAAACCATATGATCCTCCAATCAAAGTCAAATCCTTGATGCAGTGCCTCAGGAATGTGCTCGTTACTGAAACATTGTAAATTTCAAAATCTACAAGATGGTGCCAATTTCAGTTAAACCCATTGAAATTGTTTAGAGGAATGCTAAAATGTCCTTAGGGTATTTGGAGCCACCATCGCACGACCTCTTCAAGCTCCCAAAATGAAGGCAATACACCCAGTGTTAAATACGTCTGAAAACATGCCTGTAATTTGGTCAGATGGTGAATATTTGCTGCCTACTAAATTTCCAAGATTCTATACGGCACTTTAGATCCATCTCACATAGCTTAAACTTTACAGGGTATTATGTTCTGCCAAAATTAAGGTTGTTTACTGGGTTTTCGAGTTTCTTTCTTTTTTCTGAAGGAAAAGATCCAAGCGGCTGCCAAAAGATGGTTACATTCTTGTATGAATCCCTCAAAATGTTTGATGGTATGTTAGGACTACCCTTCTTTAAAAAAAAAGACTATTCAAAACCTACTAAGAGTTGATAGTGAAGCCGTTATGTTTGGAGAAGGATATTTCCTTCATCCTAAGGGTTAGTCTTTAAAGTTTTTGGGACGTACAAAATAAAAGTCATTGCAAATTCTTGATTGTGACCGTTTCATATAATATTTATTGTGAGATGGATTCCCTTTAAGGATGACTCATTAAAGGTTTTGAGATGAATAATAACACTTTTATGGTGACTTTTAATAACAATTGAAGGGCGAATAATGGTGCCTTTAGTGCTGACTGTATTAAAAGTCATCCCTAGATAAACTATTAATCACCCATGCGTTAAAAAGTCACTCTAAAACGTGTTTGTCTCATGACATGTCTTATGTGAGACGGCTTGACACAAGACTTCCTAGAAGATTATTATACGCAATGTTTGGAATTTTCGGAAAAATGTGCAAGGAGTTCATATGGTGGAGATCATGTCCTCCTCCCCCCCCCCCCACCAAAAAAAAGAAAGAAAATAGAAATCTAGGGTATTTTAATTAATTTTGCAGATGATTTGAGTGCACAGTAGACCACCATAATGACCATTTTTGGGCATTTTGAAATCACTTTTCCAAATTTCTAAGTTACTATACTGATAGAGAATTAGGATAGTTAGATTTTAGAATGTTCTATGTGGTTTCAAAACTAGAGATACAAAAGTTATTGTACAAATGTTTTGGGATTTTACAGGGAAAAAAACAATCTATGAGAAGTTGTAAAATGGAAAATTTGTACTACTAATTCCTCAAAATGTGTTATGATATTTTTCTTCTGTTCTGGGCATTTTCATGAGTAATGTAATCTACCATAATTTCTAACTGTAGTGTTTTGGGTTCACGCTTCAAAATTTACAATATGGTCACACCAAAGATATTTGCTTATTGAAATTATCTAGAGGGGTATTTAGAACATTCTAAAAGTTTTCAAAAAAAGAGTGACGCCTCCTGGGGCTTCCCACAGTCTTTTTATATACAGTTTTGGGAATTTTTATATACAGTTTTGGGAATCTTTTTATATACAGTCTCTTTATATACAGTTTTGAAAAGCTGTCCTGTAAGATATCAAGGGGCGTCTACTTTCTTGAATCGGAGTATTAGAATGTTTTGCAGTGCTTAGGTTCATTTGGGATAATCTAGAGGGTGCAGTATGTAACCGTAATGCCCAACTTTGAAGTGTTATGGGATCATGCTTCAAAATCAATAGGATCGTGTCAATAAGGTGATTAGGTTCATTAAATTGTTAATGGGAATATCTAGAATGTATCAACGAGAAAACAACCTCTATGCTTGTGTAACCTAGATTCACATTTGGGAGCTATGTTATTTAGAGTGTCCAAAGAGGATTTTGGAGGTTGAATGTTCAAAACCTCGCATGACGCTGAAAATAAAGGCCTATTATACATAGTCTTTGGGATTATGGGGCGGAAGTGTGAGAAGTTAACAAATGGTGGCTATATGGTCTTGCGACCTTTCAAAATGTTCCATTGTTTTCTGACCATTGTAACATGTCTAGAGTGTACAGCATACTATCATTATGCTTGTGTTGGTCGTATTGGAACCACATTTAAAATCAACAAAATGATGTCAATGAGTGGTAACTGAATTTGTTTAAAGCGAGGTTTAGAATGTCCTTATAGCTCCAAAGGTACATGGACAGAGGGTTTTGGTATTCTAGAATGATGCTGAAGCTCTCGATACACTACTGGGGGCCTCTTGGGAATTGTATTATGCACAATTTTGAAATTTCTGAGACAAAGCATATGGTGACTATATGATCTTGGCAATCCTTCTAACTATTTCAGGGTATCTTAGAACTATTCTAACAAGTTTGGAGTGCAGTGTATATCATCATAATGGTGAATGCTTGTTCATGGGCATTTTGGGATAATGCTTGTCTAGAGCGATACTTAAAATGTCCTAAAAGGTCTTTGAGGTGACAAGGCCTAAGCTTCTCGGAACCCCCAAAATGAAGGCTATTATACACGGTTCTTCAGATTTTGGGAAAGTAAAAACGTCTGAATGGCTGTCAAATGCCAGCTATCTATTCTTTTGGACACCTCAAAGTATTTTTGGATGTTACGGCCTTTGGAACTATTCTAGTCTTTCCAGACGGTACATGGAGTATTTACCCACTGTCATAATGCCTTTCTTTTTCCTTGGGTGTTTTGGATGTGCACTCCAGAATCTACATGTTGGTGCCAATGAAGCCATCAAACTCATTGAATCCATATACAAAGATATCTTATGTTCGATTGTATAATAAAGCTGACATTTTCAAGAGTGGTGAGAGCTGATCATGACCCAACATGAAGGCTATATTATGCACAAGTGTTCAGATTTCTTGGAAACATCTGAGCAGTTCTCAAATGGTGACTATATGCTTCTATTGTCCACTTAAAATGTCCTAGGGTATTTGTGGACCATTTTGAACAGCATAGACTATACTGTATACCGCCATAGCCGTTTATGGGGACCTCATTATCATGCTTTAAAATTTTGTAAGATTGTACCATTGAAGAGGTTCGCTAAATGACTTAGGGGATTGTTCTGAGCATCCTAAGAGGTTTAGGGGGGAGAGTGTAAGAGCCACTCATAAAAGGCACAAGGCACAGTTGCAGTCCTTACAGATATGAAGTAATATTTATGAAAAAATGCTTAGTGCTGGATGTTATTTACTTTAGTTTTAACGTTCTGATTTTGTTTTTGGGTGAATTGTTGTTATGTTTCTATGTATTAGAAATACTGATAATTGAAGAAGGGGTGGATAAGTAAGAGATTTGCTGAAACCATCTTCTTGGGCCAGCCGGCCAGGTCTACTTTTCAGCTATTGGCTGTCCTACATCGAATTTTGGGAACTAGGGTTAAAAACGACTGGTGTCTTCAATTCAAGTCTAATTTGAAGAATATTTATGTGATTGTTTAAGGGGTTTCCTTGAAGCTGCATCATTTGTCTTGTATAATATCAATTTGAACGAAATTTAAAGATTTGATGGTTATCATCCCATCTCTTTCTATTTCAGTAAGGAATCAATGAGGCACAGAAGCAGCAGGCTCACATGTTGGCTTGAGGCGCCTGACTCAATGAAATTCAGAAAATTATGTTGCCTCAGGAAATTTGAGCCTTTTGCCTTAGCTAAAGCCAGATACCTAACTAAGGATTAAACCTGCTTGTTAGGCTGAATTTCCTTCTTCTAAGCACATTCCCAATAGGGATATCCATATTAGCCACTTTACCCAGGGAAATGCAGGGTTTAAATGGAGCTTTATGATTCCATTGCCCTTTATGCTCTCTTATAGCCAGTAGAAAATACCCAGCCTTTGTTTGAGCTTTTGTCTTCCATACTGATCAAGTTAGGGTCATGAGAAGATCCCATTCTTTTTTTCATTTTCTACCGTCTTCAATTTATGGTCTCTTTTTTTTTTTTTTTAATTACAAAAACCTCATTGGTTTCTCCATGTCCAAAGAAGCAGAGTGTAAATCCATTTTTTCCTCTTTTTTTAAGGACATTAGTTAGTTGTAATAAGCACTTCTGTTCAATTTTTTTAGGCCCCATTATATTCGTGTTCTAACAAAGCAATGGAGCCGGTGAAGGAGAATAAGAATTTTTTTTATTCAATTTGAATTTTTTTTCCCTCACTATTATTGGGCAATCTTTCTGATGTATTTTTTTTCTTCCTTTGACGAAACTGTTTGCAGAGAAAGCGGGTTGCAGTCTTTAGGGTCCTCGTTAGATGAGTCAGATACTTGTGCTGTATGCTTGGAGAGGGCTTGCAGTGTAGCTGCTGAAGGTCAGTCTATCCATATTTTGTTCACCTAGTCTCGTCTACTTTTGTAATGTTAATCTAGATCGTAGAAATTTTACAATCTCTCACTCCTGCTTGTCCAATTTGGATATATTTAAAACCTAGTCATGTACATTTTATGTTGCTGTTGTGTCATCACTATTGTTAGAGGTTGAAATTCTATAATTGGTGCTGGTTCCCTTGCCATTCCCCACTAGAATATCCCAATTAGGGACCGGCACCTAGTTGGCCTATCTTACCGACTTGCACATGCATTTGTCTTTCTCACTGTCTTTCTACATGTCTGATCTAACCTTCAAATATCATTTTGAGTCACTTCTATAGAAGTACATTTTCCAGTTACTATGAAGACAAGAAGAAGAAAACCAAAAGATGGAGATAGCTTTGTGAAAAACTAGTTGCTATTTTGCACAATCTGTCCATGGTTGCTTGTGCACTGCTCCTCTGCAAAACTAGGAAGGACCAGTCTGGCAGCATCAAGCTTTGTAAGAACAGCTATTATGAGGAGTTCTCATTTTTCCCCTCTTTCTTGGGAGGTGGGGTGCTGTGTGCCATAGCCAATTTTCTTATCTTAAATATGGCGAACTAGTATTAAGTGGCTGCTCTACTCCTAAAATATCTGAAAGGAAAAGGCTGCTGTGATATTGGACTTTTTGCTTCAGGGAACACGTGGTGATGCATTGTTGAGAAGATTTGTTGGAGATATTGTGATTTTTGTGGTCTGGCTGAGGAAAAATTAGATGCAGTCTTTGGTTTTTCAGAATTTATGTTTGCTATCTTGCAGTTGGTATTATTTTGGTCCTTTAAATGAGGTCATGAAATTCTTACATAAAGCCAAGGCTTCCATGGCACCAAGAGTTGCAGTGTTCACCTGCTTCAAAGCGGAGAGATTGATGGAACGATCTTCTCATAGAAATTATGTACCTTGCCCTAATACCTAGTGTAAGGAAAAGGGTACGGGTGGTTCACCAAGCGGAACTTGGGTTTGGAGGCCTGGGACTGTCAATTTACTAGGAAGGTAGCCACTAGGATTTGAGCACAGATCATGAAGATGCATGGACATTAGACTGTATTACTTTGCCGTTTTCCTTCTCGTTTGGCTTATTACATCCATGGACCAGGGAAGGTGGGATTATACATGTTCCCTCATTATGTTCTAATTGGCTGTGACTGGTTCCTCGAGTTAGCTTCTACTCTTGAAGTCTAGAAGCACATGGTTTTCTGTTGTCTTAGTGGTCGAATGGTGAATTCAATCTCTTTTTACCTCTAATGCCCAGTTTGAGCTGTAAATTGAATCTCTTTTAGATTTTGCTACTAGTATTGCTGAAGTTTGAACAGAGAGTCGGATATAGTTGGTTATATGGTTCTTTAACTCCTGATTATTCGAGGTTATGCATGGGAGAATCCATAAGTGTCATGGCATTGATGCAGACATGGGACAATGATGGTCACATAATCTTTTACATGAAAGACCGTGGTGTTGTCTAAACTGAGATATCAAGTCCAGGCATTTAGATTGCTTTTGGATTGAGATTGTTGCTTCACCTTACATCTGCTTATTAATATGGACCTCCATGTAGCTAATGAGATGCCAATCGGATCCTGGAGGTATCTCCTTGACAAACCCTTTTGACTACATATCCGAACATCTCACTTGAATTTGTCATCGAAGGAATTGTTTCTGATGCGCTAAATCAATTCAATTGTGCTCAGGAATGAAAGCAATAATTGTTCTAAAGTTTTTCACAGCGAAGGCCTGCCCCCACCCCCCCCAAACAGCAGGTTTTTTCCGTTTGTTTCTTTTCCCCTTTTGTGTGTGTTTTGGGGGGGGGGGGTTGGCGTAACTGTGATATGACAGTTGAAATCTTCAACTTGCAGCCTGTTTTGTTGCTGCACTTGCATGACAAAAGTCTGCCTTCTAGGAAAAATACAAAATTTATTCACCTTTCCTTTTTTCCTTTCTTTGGTTTTATTATCCTTTAAGCTCACATTGTGAACCGCTTATCTGAAGCCTTCTAAGCATTCTCTTTGTATTCCTGCAGGTTGCAGGCACCAGCTTTGTGTCAAATGCGCGCTTTATCTTTGCTCGACAACCAACATTCCCTCGGAGACGGTGGGCCCACCAGGGTCCATTCCCTGCCCTCTTTGCAGACACGGGATTGTCTCATTTGTCAAGCTGCAGGGTTCCCCAGAAAAGGAAATCAAGCTTCCACTCCCCCTCAGCTTCTGCAACCCGTGTATGCTTCACCCTCGAGATTCGGACCGGTCATCAACCAGCACCTTGACTCCAGAGATTAGAAAGAATCGGGTGGCTTCTGTTTCTTCAGATATACTCTGCCCTGTTTCTTGCGGCCCATTTCCTTCAGTCGCCATGCCTTTGTGCAACTGCAATGAAGGTCCTTGCCCATCTTTTGAAACCCGGGATTCAGAGAGAGGAGATGAATCTCCGAGCCATTCTCAAGTAAGTATTGAGCCCGATAAAATGGAGGGTCCGAGACTAGAGAGAACGAGCTGTTCAAGCATGTTCTGGGGTCGGAGAAGCTGCAGCAGAGAGCAGCAATGCAACTCTGAGATAAATGCTTAGCGAAAATCTGATGCTCAAGCCCATAGTTAGCAATTTTCACCTCATTTCATTCGAATTTGCTGTCGGCTGATACATGCAGGCTTCAGTCCGGTGAGCAGGCGAAATGTGGTTGCAAAAAATGTTAAAAAGAAAACAGAGAAGGACAAAGAAAATGTATTAATTTCAGCTGTAAGTGTTAGATATTGGGGGTATGTAAATATTGATATCAAAAATTAGGGTGCATGTGGGTTTTTCTGCGTCTTCCTAATTAATTTCTGTTGTACACAAAGCCACCCCTTCATCAGTGTTGGGAAAACGCGCAAATAGCTTTGTTGAAATTCTAATTACATTTGATGGTTCGGTGGTATTGTTTACTACCCCCTCTCTTTTTCCCTCTCGATCTCTCACATTGTGTGCTCTTTCCCTTACAGTATATTGGATGGCATCTAGGTTACTTCCCATTGTGGAAGTCTAGGGTTCAACTCCTTACTCTTCATCCACTCCTACTAATACTCCACTGGACTGTCCTCTTATAAAGGTTCATTGTACAGTAAGGTACGTTTCACTTTTTGTTTTTTTATCTACTCTTACAATGCTTAACTGGCTTGTCCTGTTATAGAGGTTTATTGCAATAAAATCCATCTCTAATTGGGGGGTGGGGGGCGCTTTCGGAGGTAGGCTGCCTTAGAGCAAACCCAATGGTGAGCAAATTTTTTGACTCACCGGTGGGGGTCACTACTGCTATATCAATCTTCTCTCTAATTTTTTACCTTACAATCCTCACACTCTCCCGTGCCCCGTGGAAGGCTCATCACTTTGCCTCACCAAATAAAATAAAACCTATGAACCCACTTTACAACACTATTTTATTTTTAGAATCTAAAAAAAAAAGAAAAACTAATTAAATGCATTAAAAAAAAAACAAAATAGGTGGAGGCTAGGGAGCCTCCTCACGCAGAGGAGTCTCCTCATGAGACATGACCCTTGAGGCAACCATTGGAATTGCTTCCCTCCCTCGGTCTCCTTCTCTCTCTTCAATTTTGCCTCGTGAGGAGGCCATTGAACATGCTCTTAGAATATCAACTATTCTATGGAATGGAATCAATTATCAAGTCGGGTTTGGATGGAGAAGAATATTATTTGCTTATATGACAACTTGGCCCGATCGACTGACCCTAGAAGCTTCAATTTTAGGTCCATGCTATCCTGAGATGCAACAGGCTGCTCCTGTTCTCCATGTCCTTCCAAGGCACAGTATTTCCTTTGTCTTTTTGTTAGGTTTACACTGGCTTGGTTGAATTAATAAATTATCAATAACTTGTTTCCATATGAAATATGACTGTTGCGTGAGTTCATCACCAAACCTAATTATCACCAACTCTTTTTTTTTTTTTTTTTGAAATCAACTCTTTTATTGATTGAGAGAAGAATGATTATGTAGTGAAGGCCAATATTCTGCGTTCTCTTGTAAATAGTGTGTGAATGGGGGGATAGGTGGGTGCTTTGTTTCTGATTAATGCTAAAGCTATTAGGGATAAGAATCACTTATATTAACAAATTGGTCTTGTCACCTTCTAGTTATCCAATTAGATTCTAGAGAAAAAGAGACGATAAAGTGCTATATATGTTTAGTGATGGATGTAACATCATAGTTAATGATGTTGTTTGAATTTAGATCTCTAATCTTGTTTTTGAATTCTATAAACAACATTTTTTCAAGGAGGAGGGTGATGTTGTGCTATGTAATATTCGATTTTACATACAAGTTACTGTAAAGATATTATAGGAAGTTTTGACACAAAGATATTCATTGATAGCAATCAATCAACAAGGACTGATCGAATCTAACTGGTATTGGTGCGTACATAAGAGTTGGTACTAGTCAACATAGGATATGATTGAAAAAAAAAAGGTTTGAAACAAGATATTTTATATTTTCAACATACCGAATTCAAATTGTTGAAATTTTGGTATGTATGATTACAGATATTTGATACATCTGATTTTGTTAAAGGTTTGACATGATCGATGTGAGTCATGATCAGTACCTTATATTCCATTCATTTGAAAATTTGGTATAAGATATGACTAGTACAGTGTGATACTAATCATTATAAATGTAATAGTATCATAGCTGATCAAATCATATAATAGGACACTGATAAAAGGGTGAAATATAACCAAACACATTACATATTCATCATGACATGACCCAAGAAACCTAGTCCCACATCTCATGTAGTGCAAGCTTATCTTCCCAAATCAGTGGTACGGACGTAAAAGTTGTACAAGAAATAAAAATTGATCAACCGCAAGTATTATGCAAAATTAGCCACCCCCCCCCCCAAAAAAAACCCTCAACATTATTGATTCATGCATGCATGAATCAATAATGTT
>JACYFF010031948.1:0-34245 GCA_017589665.1 Selenicereus undatus
TATATATATATATATATATATATATATATATATATATATATATATATGTCTGTATGTATGTATGTATGTATGTATGTATGTATGTATGCATATCTTTGATTAACTAGCGAGATTTGAGCTGAAAACATCTCTAGTAAAAACCTTTAATATCAATAGAGTAACTTGATTGAAAGATTATTGAAAGGTTGTAGTTCAATTAGCACTAAATAGCCGATCGAGATGAGAAATACAAACAAATCTTGTCATCCACATCCACGCTTATTCTGGTTATGACAGATTTTTGGATGTGGGGTACAATTAGGCCATTCCTGAGTATTGTGAGCTTGTCTGATCCCCCCCCCCCCAATCTATACAAGACCTGTTGAGCTTTCATACATAGGGTCTTATAAATTGGACAGCATAATCTTCATTAAATTTTAAAAAATCAATAAAAAGATCAAATCCACAAACGATAAATAAAAGTATATATTACACACTTGAGACGTGGTTTAAAGTAGCACAAGACACTTAAACTAGTAAGTGTACACCCTAGTTGAATACCAAGAGGATCACAAAACATAATGAAACAAAACTGCCCGTTGTGATGTCTCTTACGTACAAGGCCATTCAGAACGTTCACAGCTAAATGACATATATATCAAAACAAAAGGAATCTAAAAGCCAGCCATTTTGGGGGCCCTTCAATTACCTTCCTAAAATGTTCTAACAAAAATTGGTTTCTACACAACTGTTTTTGTTCACGTTTCCTCTCTGTTTCACGACAATTTGATGGCCCCAACTAATACGAGGCAGTGACTCATTTGGACTACGTAATCTAGAATGAGTCTTTTCTTCAATGATTTTGCTCAAGTTGGAATTGAATGTGCTCACTTTTAAATTTGGTCGAAATAGCTTTAGTTTGTACAATTGCATGTATTATGTCAGTCTACAGCACACTTTTTATGTTGGCGCTATGTTCATATTTGTGGCACTGGTAAAAATTTGGGTTCGAGTTGAATTCGGATCGAGTAAATTGGTCAATATCAAAATTTCCTATTCTTTGCTAGAGATGACGTGGGACAAAGGATTGGGCTTTCGAGATGGCATGTGCAGATTAGCTTATGGTCCTCCTCTCCTCGATCAAACTTGTAAAAAAGGCACCCCCGAATCATGGTCCAGGGAACGCCTCTCCGATGGTCAAGTCAAAAGAGGGTCCAAGGGAGCAATAAATGCAGTAAAGAGAGAGAATGTAGAGTCAATTATGTCAGAGTGCAAATCCTTTTTCCGATGTAGATGAGTGAGTATTTATAACTCCTGTAACAAAAGATAAGATGGTAATTTCATGTTGGAAAACCCCCAAATGGGCTGCTGTCTGCTTGCTCCGTTTGGGCCTCTAGGGGGAGCCCCAAGGGCCCCGCTATGGTCCACTATGCCTAGTTGGGCCAGTCTTGCAATTGGGTATCCTCGGACCTTCCCAGAAAAATCATATTTTTCGGATCAAAAGGGATTTAAGGAAACAAGAAATTCAAATATTTTAGAGGACATGACGATTGTTATTGTTGTAGGCATATGTCACATTACTTACATGTGTAAGTATATTGTGCAAAGATGTCACGTTTTTCTTGGAGAGATTAGTAAAAAATAATCCATGTGAGGAGGAATTAGTAATAAATTTTTATAAATAATCGAGTTTGAACATCTAACCTTCTATTTTAAACGCGAGTCATATAGAAATTATTTATTGCCACTAACTGGTATGGAATCACGATGTTGCTTTTATTTAAAAAAACAAAAATTCATAACACAACATGGATCTAAAATAGTCGAAATGGGCAAACCAAATCCACTCTACTGTTCCACTTTTCGGGTTTTAATTACAACGTGAACAACAACAGTATTAGTGTAAATCCCATTTCAGTAGAGTTTAGAAAGATTCAGATCTAAGTAATCATATCTCTATAAGCATTTCTACTAACAGAAATGTCGATTCTTATTGACAGCTACTAAAGAAGGGGGCTTACATGTTGCAATCAACATCAGGATCAATGGTGAAGCCCAAATAAACCCCACAAAACCCAGGCAAAGTAGCAAGCCCAATAGCGGTAGGAGTGTAAGAAGCAATTAGGCCCATAAAACACCTGCACATGGACCTCCTATTCACAACGGAGTCGCCCAACATGCTTAGGCCCAAAACCGCATTGCAACAGGGCGAGTTCGGAATCGGGTCTGGAGCCCCGTAATTGATGAACACTGAACACGTGTTCAGCAGCTGAGTCACGGTGCCACAGTCCACGTCAGCACCCACCTGCCGCCATGTGGCGCTTAGTAATTGGATAACAAGTAGTATTTCCACCAATGCTATGTGAGGACGAGGATGACGATGAGGATGTTGAGTAATATTGTAAACCATGGTTTTGTTTTTGTATTTTGTGAAACATCAATTGATAATGTCTACATAATTTGAAGGGGCAATTTGAGTTTGAGGTGGTACATAATAAGGTCTAAACACTAGTTTTGACTAAAATTTTTTGAGTTTTTGGATTTGGTGGGCAATGAGAAAATTGTGTGTTGTAATTTTTGCATGAAAATTGAATGAGTTTTTGACCAGGTATGTTGACTACAGAATTGTCGTGAAACTTTATAGAAATAAAGTTAGATACTTGAGCTTTTAAAAAATAAAATTATACGATAGTTAATTTGACCTACGTGGAGCTTGAGAACTTTATATTTCATAGTGGTCAGCTATCTACCAATCTTGTATATCGACAAACTCTATGCGACTAATTAATTACTTTTGTTCAATAATTATTTGTAAATTAAACAATTTAAATTTCTCCTGTTCCATTTCATTAATTTCCAATAATCCCAAATATACAACGCCATTTAAATTTAGACATGGCTCAAACCTCAAAAAGATTTTGACATAATACTTAACCAATATCATTACACTTAACTCTTAATTAAATTTGATAGATTTAATATCTTATATGGACACTCAACCCAGTGAAAAAAAAAGAAAAAAAAGGCAAGACATGTAATTCACGAAATGGTAAGCAAGTAGGGATCTTTGTACCTAATTTTTCATGCAATGTCCTACGTACCCTTTGTATGGGAGCATTAATTGACAGTGTATCTCATGAGTATCCTATAGGATACTAGTGATCGAGATTGCGATTCTCCCCATCAACAAATTTAAGTGGGACTTTCTTTTAATTTTCGTACACTTACAAGTTATCAGGCACTTTTTGATAGCATCGGCGTGCTTTGCAAGGTTGTTAAAGTCGGTATCCTAATTAAAATTGATTGGGATCTTTAGAATTGAAATACCTCTTGTTGGAAATAGTGAAAATTAATTTTTTTAAGAAAAAAAAACCGTGAACATTCTTAGACTAAATAAAAATGTCATTTACTGTATTTTGTAAAAATTTTGATACAAAACCTATATTGTTTTCATGAGTTGCAAATATAATTACATATAAGAATATTACGAAGTTCATCTAGTCAGTGTATACCATGGATTGTATTGTAGGAGCATAAAATCGTGTTAAGCTCATACTGTGCAAGATTTAAACAAAACTAGGGTCGCAAGATTATAATGATTTTAAAAGTCTAGTAGGAATTGGATTCATGGAGGATTTTTGGATTGTAAAATTGTAGGATCCTGAGATTCGGATCAAAAGTTCAATAATCATGGTTGTTTGCCTTGTTGCCATGGTTATATCAACATTAGTTTTAGGTTAATGGGTAGAATTGTTGATAGTACATTAAATTTTCATATTTATATAAATATGTATATTAATTGATTACTATAGATATTAATTTGTAGTCGAATCACTGAGTGGACCAATGGCGGCCACAACCCCTCCTTGGCCTTTCGCAAGTTATTTTTTGATCCACGGTGTTATGAAATGGGTAAATTTTAGTTCATTTTCAATATATATTATGACCCCCTAAATTATTTATGTAGTTCACACTTCCCTTCCACATTTTGTTTAAGTCTCTTTACAAGCAACCATGTCTGCAGCCTTACTCCTAAATCTCCTCAGACCTCATGAAAACGGGACTCACACTGATAAAAGTTCTTGTTATTGTTGCAATTTGATCATTTTTCTTTTGTTTCTCTAAGGGATTTTTCTTTGCACAAAAAATCTTCATTAAAGTGTCATTCATTCCTACAAACAATTAAAGACAAATAGGAGTATTTCGTAGAGCCCATAAATGGGCAATCAAGAGAAGATTTGCCAAAAAAAAAGACAATTAAATTAGAAATCATGAGTTGATATAGAATCCAAAGAGTAATTAATTTCTTTATTTTTTTTCTGTGATAGAAGAGTAATTAATTTCTACATTAATGTCAAAGGCTGTTGCAATTTTTCTTGGGTTCATTTTTTTAATGGAGCACTATATTAAGCCTTAACATCATTATCTTTCTTAATCAAGAATCATTTGTTCCCTAATTACACCGCTCTTTTCCTAATTACTAACCTTCAAACCCAATTTGGTAATGTTGTCAATTTCTTCTTTAATCTACTTCCCCTCTTTCTTTATCAGCCAATAAAGTTTAAAAAAAAAAGAAATATGAAAAAAAAAAGTTTAAAGGCATGAGGCATAGGAAAATCATGAATTGATCTATTTACTCTCTCTTAGTCTTGCGAGCAATATCCATTTGATTATTATTATTCTTTGAAAGAAAAAAAAAAAAGCAATATCCTTGGTGATATATATGGAGTAAAGATGCTTGTAAATTACACAATTTGTCTGAAAAACACTAACTACTGTTATTTTATTTTCGGGATTAATCCGAAATACTTTGAGTAGAGTGCTATTTGAGTTAAGTAACATGCATTCATTGATGATCCAAAAAAGACATTTTTAGTAGTTTTGGGATCAAGTGACCAATACAAATTGGGGCATAATTTGATGAAAGTAAAGGGAAAGGACTTAAATGTGTGAAAATAATTGATTTTTTGAACAAATGATATGCTTTTTTATTTTAATTTTTTTTAAAAAGAGTTAAGTAGCCTACAGTACTACTATACTATATCTGATAAACGCATTACAATGAAGAAACATACGGGAAAAAGGGAGCAAACAAAAAGGGAGTGAAAACTCTATGGATTTTGGGAGATTTAAACCTTAACTTGTTTGTTGAAAGTACAGTAATTACGATGATAATTTTATTGTTTAAGCATATTGCGAGGTCATAATGTAATAGAGCATAGGCATGGATATATTTTTGTATTTGGTAAGCAGGATCTTAAAAGCCATTAGATAAATTACTATGATCGGGCTAGTTGTCTGCTCAAGACTCTGCAACCTTCAATACGACAAAGGTGACAGGTATCAACAAAAAATGGATACTCTTAAAATCTTCTACAGTAGCATCCATTGAGACTGGAAACAAGTGATGTGTTCCTTTCTCGAGCTTTGACAATATCTGAACCACTTCTTTTGAAAAGTTATTGTGTTACAAGCAATTAGAGCTGTAAAACGGGTCGGGTCGGGTCGATCCATTTAATAAACGGTTCAATTTCGTGTCGGCTTTGAAAATATCTTAGATTTGCTCAAAACTGAAAATAATAAGTTTTCACACTAAACGGTCAAATCGTGTCGACTTTTGGTCGAAATCGGCTCGATTCGAGTCGGGTTCGTGTTTCTCTCAATAAATTCAGGTCGGGTTCGGGTCGGGTTATCGTGTCGGGTCAGACTTTTACAGCCCTACAAGCAACTGAGTTTGCATTCCTCTGATACAACAAAAACACTGATACTCCTAGCATCTTCCAAAATAGTATCCCTAAAGATCGGAGAGTACTGATGCCTCCCATTTGTCGAACTTTGACAATATCTAAACTTCCTGAAGATTCTACCGTTACAACCAGCGTAGCAACAAGAAACTTCCAATTGTCTGCGAAGTATACAGAATCTAAAAACACCGACACAATCATTTATCAAACTCTGACAACATATAAATTCAAATATGCCCATTAACGTATGCATTTTCATCCATTTATAGTTTTTCATTATTCATTTTCCTAAAATCATAATGTGACTGCAAAAAATACATTAGAACTAAGAATCTACGACTTATTATTATTAATAAAACGACGACCTAAATTCCAAAATCTAATCAAATTAATTTTTCTGTATTTTTATTTAATGTCAATTCAACTAACAAAATACTTGTCTACAAATTGTTATCAAACATTTAAATTTGAGTTTTATTTGTATGGGTATTTGTAAAAAGAGGGGAAAAAATTCACTATACCTATCTTTAAAAAATTTTAAAAATTAAAAATCAATTTTTAAGGCAACAGAAAGAAGAATATTTATCTGAAAAACAGGGGAAGAGGGGACCCACAATTCTAATGTCAAAGTTGAAACGGCCCTTTTAGAGGTGAACCCTCCTCATTTCCGCTGACTTTCCCAGTCTCCATTTTGTCCTGTCCTTGATTCCTTCACTTTCTTTTCTTTATATACAGAGGAACAGAGCAGAGAAATCACAGGGAAAAAAAAAGAAAAAAGAAAAAAGGAAGCCATTGTCATTGAGAGCAGTGAAGAAACAGAGAGAGCACTGATCCACAAAAGGAGAGAGAGAGAGACAGAGTGAGAAGGGGTAGGCTCAAATTTTGACCAAATTGATTCTTCACCATTGAAATTTGCAAGTGAGTCAGCTACTATTATGCCCAGAAACCCATTTTTTTAAGTTTCTGCTAGTACTGCTGCTTCTATTTCTATTTGATTTGCTCTGTTTTTATTTAAAAAAAGTTTATGACTTTCTCTTTCTTAACATTTTCTATGGATCTTCACATGCAAATGAGGAGAGAGAAGGTTTCAGTAAGTGAGATAAAATGGGTCCACGAATCTTTGACAATTGACACTCATCACCAACACACTTTACTGTGTCTCTGTCTTTCTCTCTCTGTATAAAAAATCCCCCTTTTCTCTGTTCTCGGTGTTTGGCCCCATTTTTTCTCCTGGGCAAGAAACAGGGGAAATGGGGAAATAGTAGTCACAGAGAGAGAGAGAGAGAGAGAGAGAGAGAGAGAGAGAGAGGGATTTTCTTTGGATTTGGTGTTTGTGGGTTTGAAGAAAAAAGAGCAAAACTTTGTCTTAAAATGGTACTGAGCATTTCCTGATGTATTTTTGAGAGTAATTCAAGCAAATCCAAACAAAAATGAGTCTTCCTTTTTTTTTTTTTGGTTAAATGAATGTACAAATGTGGGTTTTTCTTTTGCTGTTTTTTTTTTTCGAGGGAGAAAGGAAGAAGGGGGATGGTGGGGGTTTGATTGTTCTTCTTCCTTCTATCTGTCTACCTCCTTGCTGTTCTCCTTGTGTCGAAAGCTTTTGGATTTGTTTGGGTCGAGCACTTTCATTGAAAAAAAGTGGGATTTTTAGCCTTTTCTGTTTGTTTATGAACAGCCTTGAATGTTTTACTCTTGAGCTTTTAGGGTTTATGGTAAGAATGCTTAAGGGATCTGTTCTTTTGGGTCATTTTCATGGGTTTGTTTGATTATGACAGCCCTCAAAATCCTGTACAAAGTTTGGGTTTTTACTCCTGCAGTTGTCTCAATTGGTCCCAAAAAAATAAAAAAATAAACCCTCCCTCTTTTTGGTGGGTTGTTCCTGATCTTACTTGGTGTAAAGCAAACTGCAAAAGATGACTAAACCGTAAAAATTGTCATCCTTTAATTTGATCCGCTTCTTTCAATCTATTCATGGTTAATGTTGGAACTAAGCACGGGTTAATCATATATGAAGATATACATGTGCTTCTTATATACATAAAAATTAATTGTTTATGCTACAACTAATTAGGTTTTGATCCTTCTCTGTTGATGGGGCTTGCAGGGTAAAATGGAGGGGCAAGATGAAATGGGGTTTTATGGGGATCATTTTGACCCAGACAACATAATGGGGAGGGAAAGAGAGGATTCTGGGAGTGGCAACTATGACACTGTCTCTGTTGAGGATCTTCCAGAAGGAACTTCAACTGAGAATAACATTAAGTCAGCAAGGAGGAAAAGATATCATAGGCACACTCCGCAGCAAACTCAGGAGCTTGAGAAGTAAGTTTTTCCTCTTAAATTATTATTTGGATGGATGTGATCAGTTTCTCTTGATGGAGATTTAACTTTGCACTTCATTGAATTGACATTTGGAAAGGGTTTGTTAATGTGGTGAATAAATGGGTTGGTTTAATGTTGTTACTACGTACGTATATCTGGATCTTTCCAAACCTTGCTTTTGCGTGGTTTACGTTGGGTTTTGTCGCTGCATGTTATTGTTATGAGTTGGTTAATGTCTTCAATGTTTATTTGCGGTGTTAGTTTCTTTAAGAACTGTGCTCACCCGGATGAGAAACAAAGGCTTGAGCTTGGACGGAGACTTGGATTGGAGAGTAGGCAGGTTAAGTTTTGGTTTCAGAATCGTCGAACCCAGTTGAAGGTATGTGATCCTGTTTCATGTTGTGTTCCTGTTGCATGAATATTCTGCATTTATAGCCCTTGGTTTATGAATTTTATTGTGGGAGTGACCTTTATGTTGTACAATTGATGGAAGAACAGACTCAAATGGAAAGGCATGAGAATGGGGTCCTTAAGCAAGAATATGATAAGCTTCGGCTTGAGAACATTGCAATGAAAGATGTTTTGCGGAATCCACTTTGTCAAAATTGTGGGGGTGCAGCTATGGTGGGCGAAGTATCCACAAATAATCACCAGCTCAGAATTGAGAATGCTCATTTGAGGGATGAACTGACCCGGGTATGTGCCCTTGCTGAAAAGTTCTTGGGCAAGCCCATTTCTGATATGGTTAATCCAATTTCATCCCTGGCATCAAATTCCAACTTGGAGCTCTCTATGGGGAGAGGAGGGGTAAATGGTATAATGGGTTCACCCTCCCCGTTGCCCATGGGACTTAACCTCGAAAATGGGGTCTCCGGCAGTCCAGTCATCCCAGCTTTTAACCTCGAAAATGGGGTATCTGGCAGTTCAGTCATCACAGCTCCAAGGAATGGTTCCGTCAGCAGTGAATATGAGAAGACGGTATTCATGCAGGCTGCGATGGCTGCTATGGATGAACTGCTAGCCATGGCTCAGACTGATAGTCCATTGTGGCTCAAAGGCTTGGATAATGGTAGAGAAGTGCTCAGTCACGATGAGTACGTGAAGAAATTATCCCCCTTTGTTGGGATGAAACCTGCTGGCTTCATTACAGATGCTACTAGGGAGACAGGTTCAGTATTCATCACTAGCTTGGAGCTTGTGGAAACAATGATGGTCCCTGTAAGTATTATTGTATAACGTCCCATTAGTTCCTGTTATTATTTATCTAGCATGTTAAAACTGAATTCTGTATGGCTTTCCTCTTGTAGATTATTCGATTAATTACATATCATGAATAGATGTGTCAAGTTAATATCTGACACACAACTATAGCGTCTTTGCTAAAATCCTGCTATAAGGATCCATATTACGGTCTTAATGTTTTCTTCTTTTTGTGGCTTACATTGTCTTAACATGATAACCAAGTTTAACTGTTTGGCTGGAAGATTTTGCCTCTGTAGTAATTAAGGTAATGATTTGACAAGTTCGTTATATAATCTTATATCATGATCTTGGCTGGAAAGGGCCACATTGATAGCGGTTCTGAGATACGTTAGCTTCGACTTTCTAGGTTTTCCAATTAATTTAGTGATGGCTTGCACTAACTTGATTTCGATTTCTTCTTCTCCAACTAATTAGACCCGATGGCAAGAGGTGTTTCCTTGTGTAATTAGCAAAACCAATACAGTTGAGGTTCTTTACAGCAGTGCTGGTGGGATCCGAGATGGTGAACTGCAGTTGGTATGCCCTCATTAGCTGATGTTTTCTTCACTTGAGTTCTAAAAGTTTGGGCCTCATGCTGTGCAAATGTTCTTGCAGATGAATGCCGAGTTCGTGTTTCCCTCACCGTTTATTCCTCCTCGACAAGAGAAGATCCTGCGGTTTTGCAAGCAGCATTCGGAGGACATGTGGGCAGTGGTTGATGTTTCTGTGGACACCATACGAGAATCATCATTTGCAGGCTCATCCGTCAAGTGGAGGAGACTGCCTTCTGGGTGTATTGTGCAAGATGTTGGCAATGGCTATTCCTTGGTAATTTCTTATCAAGCTGTGGTACTCAGACTCTTCATTACGCATAAATTGCTATCTATGGACTCTTAACACCTCATTTTAGATCTAGAATGCAAAATCTCATAAAATGGGTGAGTTTGGTACCTTGGCATATACTCATGTCGGAAACTTGGGCATCTTAGGTCACTAGTTCTACCGTTTTGTTTTGCAGGATAAGTTTTTAATCTGTTTCTTTGTCATAATTAGAATAAATCACTTGTAAAAGGAAATTTTGTTTCAAAAGTTAGAAGTGTAAAATTATTACTGCCTTTGGAAATAGTGATGATCTCAAGGTTACCGGGATCATAAGCTTCAAGTAATGCCATTTGGACCATTATGTCTAGATTCATTTCTGTCTTGCCTTTTCTTGATAGTTGACAATGAAAGTGGCATATTGAGTGGCATTTCTCTGAATCAGAGAGTTAAAATTCTTAATTTGTACGCCTTCCACATTTGTTTAGACCTGTAGATGCTGCTTCTCATTTTATTATTCCACAATCTCGAACTCCAAAACCGGAGGTTGCTTATTGTCTTCGCTTAATTAATCTATTCTCTGGCTAAGGGGTTCCCTCCTTTCTGATAGTTAGCTGGAGCTAGATCTTGGTGACAGTGTTTTTAATTTATTGAATATTGATCCCTGTTGAGGGTTCCCCCCCCCCCCACCAAAAAAAAAAGAAAAGCGTAGAAATTCATGTCCTTGGGCGGTATATAAATTAAGCAGTTGGTGCTTCTATTCTGATTGATGATCCTTATTCTACTTGATTTTGTACTGTGCAAGAAATCAATGAACTGGATTTGGGTTTTAATATGCTGTCTTGGCCCATGTTATGCGACCATGCAGTGTGCTTCCTGCTGTTTAGCTTCCATGTTTGCTCGGCAAAGGGAAAAAGGGGGAAAAAAAGGCTCGTGTAAGACTTGTCAAACCTTATTTATTTTCTTATTTAAAAATCTGTTGCGAGCATCTTGCCCTTCCTTTGACTTGTGGCCCACAAAATGTGCAATTTTTTGGAAACCGGCTCTCACTCTTTGGGGCTCGTGGTAGAGGTGTAAGATCTACTGTTTGAGACTTGTATAAAAGGTACTATAGATGCCGATGAAGCATCTGCCAAAACATTGAGGCGCTTGTGTGTGATATAAAACAGTCTCAAAAAATCTGCATTTTCAACTAAATTAACCCCTTTATTTGAATAATGTTCTATGTGAACTTGTGTGCACTTCACTTTTACGTGATGACATGGATTGCATTAGCTTTTAGCTTCCATATATAACTTTACATAGCATTTATTGAAACACTGAGTTCCAATGCTTATGTGACATGATTGTATTTCAGGTTACGTGGATTGAACATATTGAATATGATGAAAATTGTATTCATCAACTGTATCGGCCATTGCTGAGGTCTGGAAATGCGTTTGGTGCTCAGAGGTGGCTTGCCACTCTTCAGAGGGAACGTGAATATGCTGCCATTTTTATGTCATCTAGCCCTGATAATAATGCAGGTTTTTTCCTCGGTCCAAAAATGTCAATGAACTAAAAGCTTATGACAGTCTCTACTTTGCACGATTATTTTTCTATTTTATTGGTGATAGCAGCAGGTGTGACCCAAGAGGGAAAGAGGAGCATCTTAAAGCTGATGAGACGACTAAGTGGCAACTTTTGCTCTGGACTCTGTGCCTCGACTTTACACCAGTGGGAGAAGCTGCACGTTGGAGGGTTGGCAGCTGATGTATGTGTGATGACCCGGGTGAGCATAAACGAGCCTGGTGAGCCCTCCGGTGTGGTGCTAAGCGCCTCTACATCAGTGTGGATGCCGATATCAAGGCAGCAAGTCTTTGTCTTCCTTCGGGATGAGAAACTACGTGGGAAATGGGACATCTTAGCCAATGGTGTGCCCATGGAAGTCATAGCCCAGCTTTCCAAGAGCCGGGATGGGAGCAACTGCATTTCTCTCTTCAGTCCACCAGTGAGTAGATGAACTTAAAGCTAACCAGCTTGATATGGCTCTCTGCATACTATAAGGACTAGAGCTATTTTACTCAACACTCTGACTTAGGCATTGGACACATGACCTCCATCTTCCAATAACCTCATTTTTCATTTTTTATTTTTGTGAAACTTGGACTGTGTTGAATACTTGACACTATGACATTGGTTTGGGCCATAACCCTTCTTCCACATAAAAAAGGATCAAAATTGAGTCCAGTATACAAAATCTGTGTCAAGTACTTGATGACAGAACATGGGTATGGCCGAGTCCCAAGTAAGAGGGAACTAGAGAAATTTGGAAATGTTGCTTCCTTGTTTTGAGACTCGTCAAGGTGGGAAAGTGGAAGCTGAGAGATTCGGCGAACTCTTAAGCTCTTTATTGCATCCTATCTATCCCCTCATTCGTTCTCTACATAATAAAAGCTGCTGTACCCATGCATTGTGCTGATGGCTGTACCCTTAATTGCGATGAATTCATATCATCTGACGACTTTTTGCAGGGTGCACCTCCGAGAGAGGGCAACATGTTGATACTGCAAGAGTCCTGGACCGACCAAACTGGCTCTTTCATAGTGTATGCTCCAGTTGACTCAGCATCGATGGGGTCCGTCATGAGGGGCGGAGATTCTGACTATCTGGCCCTTCTTCCCTCGGGTTTTGCAATAGCTGATGGCGGACCACATCCAAACATGCCTTCATTTACCAGCAATGGTGTGGGAACTGTATCAGTATTGACCCTTGGGTTCCAAATCCTGGCCAGCAGCCTTCCTACAGCAAAGCTCACTATGGAATCCATCAACACCGTGAGCAATCTTTTGTCCTGCACAATCCAGAAGATCAGAGACTCTCTTGGTGTCAATTAATAACCCTGTTTTAGGCATGTCTTACAACAAAAAATAGAAGGGAATAACTGTACATGGCATAGAAAACATCCTATATAGGTAAGTAAAAGAGTTTCCAGGTGGAGTTTGTCAGGTGGGATCTTTAGATTGGAGCGGTTTTGAGTCAAGAACGAACCATGGGCTATTTCCGGCTGTTAATTGGAGCTGGATTTGTGATGATGGTTGAGGCTTTGTCAATGTAGAGGCAGCTAGTTATGGGCTCTGGTTCGGGCATTGACTCGTATTCTAACAGACATGGTGAAGGCTTAAATTGGTTCCTAAACAATCAAGTATTGTTTCTTTTGTTCTGTTCATATAGTTGTTGATAAAAGATAGAATACAGGTGAAGAACTAGAAGCTAGAAAGAAGAGGATGTTTGGTTATGTGTGGTGACTATAGGGTCTAGACTCTGTGTCATTTGTTAGTTTTGTAACTTTATCAGTGTGGGAACTCTGTGTTTATGTATTGTTATGGCAAATTTTATGTATTGTTATGGCAAATGTCGTAGCAGTATTCTGTCTCTCCTATCCTTTGATATCTATGGTTAAGCTTTAACACCTATCAAATCAACCAACTGCTAGTATAAAGAGGTTTAAAAATCTAAGTTCACACTTGTTCATGAAAGTGATGAAACTAATGATCAATACGTTCAGACAATTCAGTATTTATTCTGTCAGGATTATTACATATTGTTATTTATATTTAGATTAATCATCTTGATTATCAATGAACAAGGAAAATTAAGTGATAATACTGTTTATGTACATGGCCCCCCCTCTCCCCAATTTAAGTAGTTTTGAACCGCCGAAAAATAGAGCGTAGCATATTCATTAATATAATAAATACATTATCCGTAACCGAAGATTCATTTAAATGTATAGAAGTATCATATACAATATGTACTTCTATGTATTTAATTTCATTATAAGGTACGATATGTGACAAATTAATGTCTACTTAATTTGTTTTCGGCATTATATGATTCTTGTTGGTTTGCTAATTTATCCAGTTTTTAACTCCCAACGTCCCTGTAGTAAACTAAACAAGTAGTTACAAGTAGAAAATATTTGCACCACCTTTTGTTTTCAAATTCCCCCTGTCGGGCCCTTTTCAAAACCCTAAACCTTCACTCCCTGGTTCTTCGCAGATGAACCCTCTCAATTTTGCCAGAGCATCCAATCTCTTCCAAATTAAAGCCGCATTATTCAATCCAAAGCCATCGATTCGAAATTTTCTTCACGAAACGTTACAAAATGCTCTGCTTTTGGGAAGATCAATGTCGAAATCCACTTCAATACCCAAAAACCAGCAACGGGTGAGAGATCATGGCTACGATAATTACATGGAAATCGAGAAGAAGATCAGAAAAGTTTTGAAATTTGAAGATTTGATCCTCACCCAGCCCCACCAATGCGTCGCCGTTTCACGGCTTGATACCCTAGCTCGCCGAATTGGGTTCAAGCAACGTGAAGCATGCAACTTTGTGCTTAAATTCCCTCATATATTTGAAATTTATGAGCATCCAGTTCAAAGAATCCTGTATTTGCGGTTAACTAGAAATGCCCTTTTGCAAATTGAGCAAGAAAAGCAAGCCATTGTTGCCCAAATCCCTGATGCTGTTACCCGACTTCGAAAATTATTGATGTTGTCAAATACTGGTAGGTTAAAGCTCGAACATGTTAGGATTGCCCGGAAAGATTTTGGGCTCCCTGATGATTTTGAGTTCTCTGTGGTGCTTAGGTATCCCCAATATTTTAGGTTGTTTGATGCAAAAGATAGCATGAGTAAGCATATTGAGGTCGTGGATAGAGACCCAAGCTTAGCTGTTTGTGCTGTTGAAAAAGTTAGGGAGATGGAGTATAGGAGGAAGGGTATTGATGAAGAAAATACGAGGTTTTCGTTTGTTGCGAATTTCCCACCTGGGTTCAAGATTGGGAAGTACTATAAGATTGCAATGTGGAAGTGGCAACGGTTGCCTTATTGGTCGCCTTATGAAGATATCGCAGGGTATGATATGAGGTCACTTGAGGCTCAGAATCGCCTGGAGAAACGGGCAGTTGCAATGGTTCATGAGATATTGTCGTTGACAGTTGAGAAGAAGATTACACTGGAGAGGATTGCGCATTTTAGGATCACTATGGACTTGCCCTCGAAGCTGAAGGATTTCCTTCTCCAGCAGCAGGGGATATTCTACGTCTCGACTAGGGGTAATCATGGGAAGCTACATACTATTTTCCTGAGGGAGGCTTATAGGAAAGGGGAGTTAATAGAGCCAAATGATGTGTACTTGGCTCGTAGAAAATTGGCTCAACTAATCTTGTTGAGCCCCAGAAAGGCACCTGTAGACAGAGAATTGGCCGATTATAGAAGGAGTGGGCTTACTGATTATGATCAGCATCATGATATGGACATGGCAGGAAAAAGTTACATCGGTGCTAGTGAAAATTTTGGGGAAGGCAGTGTGATTGAGCAAGATACAGACTTAGAGCTGGATAGTGACCCTGCTTCAGATGTTAGTGATGAGGATGATGATCTCCACCACACCAAGGATGGGAAAGCTGATGGTTTGAGTGAATGAATAGGATGCCCAGGAATGTTTGGCATTCATCATGGCTCTTGTTAGCTGTTCCTGGAGGTCTATGATGGTGATATAACGTTGACTTTTGAAGGAGCTGCATATCTCATGTGGATGTCTGCCTTGAAGGTATGTAGCTTCATTGGTTCGTGGGAATAGGATCCTGTGCTGTTAAATCTGTTTGGTACCTCCTGTCACAATGTAATAACTGCCTTGTATTTGAATTGGTTGATTAAGGGACCGAGGATCGGGGGGGGGGGGGGGGATTGCATCTGCAAGCTATTTGGTCAATCTATTCGAAGTCACCAACATATGTTATCTTTTGCATAGGTGAAATGTCCATGATCCATCTTATTGTAGATTTGGCTTTGGGAAATGCAGTTTTTTTACATATCTTGCCTTCTTTTTGGTGATTTATTAGCAAAGCTCATGACTGTCAACATTGTTTTTAAAAATTAGTGGTTCTTGCGTCAAAAATTGTACTCACAACTGTTGGTTCTATTAAGTTCGTTCATCTTCTAGGGAATACATTCATTTCAATTTTGGCATTTTCACTGTGCAAATTCTGCTAAATTTCTGATGCTCGTTGACATTGACCTTTTGCAGACTTCTTGCTCTCCATTGTTCATTAGCACTTACTGTTGTCTCTGTTGGCGCATTAATTAGATTCTCATATCTCCCTTCTTATAAATAAGAGACGAAGTGATTGGATGGATGGTCAATAGTATTGATGGAAAGTGTCAAGGTTCCAGTGGTGTTATGTGGTAAGTCAGCTTAGCCTTCTAGTGCAAAGGTGATTCATCTGTTGAATCGAATGAGCCTATCGGTTGGAAAAAAAGCATAAAGGTGATTCATCTGTTGGATTGGATGGACCTATTGGTTGGAAAAAGGGGCCTCAGGTCTCAACATGTCATGGTTTTGTGGCAAGTGGTGCATACTTCAGAGTTCACAGTTCAAATGTACACGGTGATCTATTTATGGACTATGCTACCAATAACTAGTGAGAGCTTGAGAGCTCATCCTACACAAAGTGAACATCTTGAGTTTTGTTACTTTTTTCCTTGTTAAGAATATAGTGACAGTGGTACACTGACAAAAATCATATGTCCATTTATTTATCTTTTTCTCTATTTTGCCTTCCTATTTTGTGCCATGACATCAGAATCGTCATTCTTCTGCTGTCTTTGGGCCTGTTGTCAACTTATGCTTATGAATTCCCAAATGCATATCTGTTTCCATGCCCCTCTTTCACACATCTCGCCCCCATTAAAACTGTCTCTGCTCATTAAGTATAATACAGCATATGTTGCATGTAAGATTTTGTTTTTTTGTAACTTCTTCCTCCTGAACATACATCGTGAAAAGGACCTTGTGTTCTTGGTGTTTATTGATAAATAAATAACTTAATGTCGAATGCCCTGTTGTTCTTTTCTTTACTCTGGACAATGTTGTAATGCATTTTGGGCTAATAAGAAGTGTGAGAAGAGTTTTCATATGGCAGATGTGAGCACTGAAGTTCTCCCTTGTATTTGGAGTGAAGTTTTCGTATGACAGATGCTTATCTCGATTTCTGAAATGGTGAAGTATGAGTTGTGGCAATCATTCTGACTTCTGAGTATCAAGTGCCTCTAGTGTTGCGTTTAATTTTGGTTCTTTTATTATGCTTTTGGCATTTGGCATAAACGCTCTCATGCCAAGGCAAGGTTGTATATGTCTTGGCCTGGCTGTTCCTCGCTCAGATGGGATAGACCAGGTTGTTGATGACTTGGTGGTGATGAATTGATGATAATTCTTTTGGAAGAAACTAGTGTTTTCTGGTCTTGCCAAGAGTAATATGGAGTTTAATAGTAATTGACTAATTGTTGTTGTTGTAGCTTAATAGATGTAGATTACTTGACTTAAGCTGATAAATGTATGACAACATAATTGTTAAGGAAGATCTTAGCTCATAGAATTTGTTCAGAGTACTCTTATCTGCTTACATATGTTTGTGTTGATCTTCACTTTATGTGGAGAGCTCAGTTAAAGACTAAAGTCTTTGAAAGAGCAAAGGACATATTGCCAATGCCTACTCCTAACCACCAAATATCTCTGATTTACTTGTATTTGGAAGTTTATGTTTATTGGTGAATCTAGGTAATGGTTGACCTAACACCATCCATTGTCAATGTGCCTATTGCATTGTATTTTATATGGTGAAAGTGACAATTCTGATGTTCATCGCAAACACATCTGCAGAGACCTCGTCGGTGAAAGCCACACTGCATGAGGTATGTTTTCCTCTTAAACTACAACTGACATTTAGTTCAGCATCTATTATGTTGAGTCTTTGTTCGTTTGATGGCTTCATATGTTAGGATCCTCCATCTTCCCAAACCCTGCTTGAGCATATTTCAAATTAGATAAATTTTGTTTGTGTACTGAATCCACATAATGCTTATTGTTTGCTGTCACATGTTATGTTAACTTGACTCAACAATATGCGTTTGAGAAGTGTACATGTTTAGGTGTTAGGTTTCCCGATTTTTGGAGAAACTTTATATTTGTTTCCTTTTCGTTCAGCATGAAGTGTCGAGTGTCTATACTGTACACATGTCAGATTGGTGAGTATGGATGGGAGGGGAAACAAAGAGCTTGAGTAAGATAGCCAAATAGGAGTAGGTCACAGAGTACTAAAGCTTTAGACTATCCCTATATGATCAGTTATCCTTTTTCTTCTTTATTATTTGCAGACAGCCAGAAGCAAACAGCAATAGATATGAGTATTCGTTGGATCACCGGAGAGAGAGCTTATATAGCCAATACAGAGCTTATATAGCCAATACAGGACTTATATTGGGAGTTGTTGTAGACTACTAGGAGGAGTACAACGACAACAACTTTCAGTGTGGGTCCAGGGTCTGGGGTACTTGGAGTTGTATTCGCCATTAATATCATGATGTTTATTCTTCGCAATTTTTTTATTATCCCCTCCGGGTCATGCGGTGTGCGCCTGCGCAAAGAATCTTAGATGTATTTATGTATCAAAGTACATTCATGGGATGTGCCATCAGAAGTTGGACTTCCATGCTGGCCTATTCGCTTATTGGCAGAAGTTGAACTGTTGTGCTCTCCATGTTTGCTTGGCCCTGACCGGATGTATTAAAATAGCCAAAAAAAAAGGGGTGGAATTTGTTTTGGGTCAGACTCTCTCATTCAAAAAGAACTGCTGCTTTCACCTAATAAAGTAGCTGTAGTAGTTCGCAAAAGAAAAAAAAAAAAGTTGTAAGTTTGTCAAACTTATTGTAAGTACCTATTATTAATATTCAATATTCAATACTCACAAATACTGGTTACTCTTTATTAATATCGATCAATTTTAATGAATACTAAACAATAATGAGCTCTACTTACAATAAATTAAAAAGAGCAAATCTAATGCATGAGGAAAAATTTTATTGGCCTGATACATATAAAATGTTGGAGCAAAAAAAAAAACAAGAGCGTCGTACTCGAAAATTAGTTAAAATAAAGTTTTGTGTTTTTACCGTGGTTATTTGGCCATTGATAATTGTCTATCTCATATGGTATAATAAGCTTTGATTGAATTATATGTCGATTGCACATAGTTGTTTAACTTTTTCAGTTCGATAGTTATTATAAGGTTATTTTATTATGAATATTTACTGTATTAGTTGTATTACGTGTTAAATTAAGTATTGGTTCATGCAAAATTAGGATGACAAACCTAATTTTTAATCAATACTCCTTGGAATTATGAGCAATATAGGTGACTAGTCTAGAATTACCCGTCAAAGAATTCCATCCCCAAAGATACTTCGCAATTTGGTAATTGCCATCCCCAAAGCCAACCATAATCCAAATCATGGATGACCTTTAATTTTTTTATTTTTTTTAAAAAAAAACCTTTAATTGTGTCCACCTGCCACCTTCACCTCCTTTCCCTTTCATATTTTGACAAATAACATCGTCATGATAATGATGCCTTCACGCGTCCCAGTTGTTTAACAACACCCCATTGACTATTCGGTAAAATTAACGATCAAAATAACGGATAGCAGTTTAGGTGGCGGATAGCTATTCAGGTAGTGGATAATATTTATAATTTAGCTGTTAGTGGATAGCTTTTTAGAAGAGCAGTTGAATAAAATGTGTTCGGTAAATTTAGTTGTTGGATTAGCTGATTAATGTAAATTGACATAAAAGGATATAGATAATTTTCAGAGATAAAATTTCCAAAGGGTAATTTTTGGTAAAAAAAAAAAAAATGAAACACAACTTTTGAATGTAAAACATTAATACTATTAGCTTTTTTTAAAAACGCTACTTGAAATGTTAGTTAAAACAGTACGTTACCGAACACTAAAAATTACGTGATGAATGTATTGACTGAGTGAAAACGCCAAACGCTACCCAAAACGCTGTTGCCAAACATGTCCATAATTTGCGCCTAAAAATATATATCTTATTTACATAATCACATGTCTGAAAATTGTATCAAACAAATATCTGTCCCTTTTATTTACTTATTTTAGAAAATTTCCTAACTGTTAGGATAAGTTCTTTTCTCAATATCACATCAGATTGGCTAGTGTTTAATTGTTGTGGGTTTAGTTGGTATAAGTTTTGAAAAATTAGTTATGGATTGAGAATTTTGTGTAAATCTAGATGTTCTTAACCCTTTTATTATTTTTTTAAATAAAGGAAACTTTAGTTTGTTGAAGGGCGATTAATAAACATTAATTTTTAAAAAAGTTTTACTCACGATATGGATTTGTAAACCTTTCACATATCAAAAAATAGTAATTTGCACCATTAATTCTAATAAGCTCAAAGAGTTATTATAATTTATTATCAGAAATCTAGATTCAAGTTTTCTTTGTTCACATTAAATCTGAAAAATTCACTTTATAATCCTTGTTCAAACAAAAGAAAAATATTTAATGCCCAATTATTAAATATATTTTATTTTAACATAAATTAAAAAAAATAAAATAAAAGAAGGGGTTTCATATTCTCATCTAACAATACTCAATTTGCAATTGACCAGCAAAAACAGACTAAATCTAAAGAAAAAGTTCAAATTATATGAAAATGAAATGTGAGAATTATCCAACTCATGGGATGGAAGGATTTAAGCCCAGACGTGAGTTTAACTGCAACAACAACTAACAAAATCAACCTGAGCTCCAACAAAAAAAAAAAGGAAAAAAAAAAGGCAATCAATCTCCATGAGGACCATGACTCCATCTCCGTTTTCCTCTTCTCCCTCCCCTCCTTTTTCTTCTTCAAAGTAGAGAGAGAGAGAGAGAGAGAGAGAGAGAGAGAGCAGCAGCAGCAAGACCAGCTGCAAAGTCACAATCCCAGAAGCAACAAACAAAATTAAATTAAATCTTTTCTGTTAGTTGTTTGTTCGTTTGTTGCGCTACCTTTGGTCCAGTTTTTGCGCTGAATTTTTCAGTTTTTTTGGAGTGATAGTTCAGCAATTCTTGTTCATCATCATCATCATCATTCATCAGTAGTTGGTTGCTTAATTCACGCAACCCTCTAAACCACAACCCCAAATTCCTCATACCCATCAATATTCTATCTAATCGAAGGCTGCACGGCGGAGATGGGCAATTCGTTCGGCTGCTCCGCCTCCGGAGAGCGGCTGGTATCGGCGGCGCGTGACGGCGATTTGGTGGAAGCCAAGATGCTTCTAGAATGCAACCCTTGTCTTGCCAAATATTCTACTTTTGGCGGCCTCAATTCCCCCCTTCATTTTGCTGCTGCTAAAGGCCATACCGAGGTTACCCCTCTATTTATTTTTGTTGTCTGGCTCTAATTTTGACTACCCTTTTGGAAAAATTTAATCTTTTTGAGGTCAACATGAGTAATTCTATTGAGGGGTTTGTCAATTTTTGTGGGCCATTGTAGATTGTAGCATTGCTGCTTGAGAATGGGGCTGATGTCAATTCCAGGAACTATTGTGGGCAGGTATTGTTTCTCTTGTTTTCTTCTTCTTTTGGGAGTCTTGTTAATGTTGAAGGTTTAATGGTTTTCATTTAGTGTTTGAGGTTCAAGTTTTGTTATTTTTGTGGGTTTGAAACTCAGTTTCCCAGTTGTTACTGGTCCTGTATGGGATTGATAGAGGTGATAGTAGGATCTGACTGATTTTGGACTTTTGCCAATGAATTGGTTTGAAGACGGCGTTGATGCAAGCTTGTAGATATGGGCACTGGGAAGTTGTGCAGACTCTTTTGCTCTTCAGATGCAATGTGAGTTTGACTATCATCCTACAAACTGTGAATGTAACTATGTTGTTTATTTCTGCATTTTGAATTCTGCTTTCGTTTTGAATTACTCAATTTATGATCTGTAATTTGAATTTTAATTCTTTAGTTATTCCTTGTCTTAATTTTCAGGTTGCTCGAGCGGATTACCTCAGTGGTAGAACTGCTCTCCATTTTGCAGCTGTCAATGGACATGTGAGATGCATAAGGCTTTTGGTTGCTGACTTTATCCCAAGTGCACCCTTGGATTCTATAAACACACAGAATGTTGATGGTGGCGAGGGATCAAACACAAGGGCCAGGTATGCCTGAGCTGCTTCATTTGGTTTATTTCTTCCTAACCTGGGGCTCTCAGTTGGAATACATTAAATAGTTATGCCACCTGGGTATGGTTGAGAGGGGGGGAGGGAGATTGGGATGGTATTGCAATGACAATAGCACAAGCTTTTCTGAGAACATTGTTGCCTTCCCTGCGCGGCGTATGGCCTTTACTCTAGTAGTGTTTGCTCTGTGAGGTGCATGGTTGTATTTGAGTGAAGGCTTTTGGTTTGTATTAACTTTGTAGTTCCACAAAGGGAAATGAACAGCTCCGTGCTGCATCACACTCTGTGAAAGGAATGGTGCTCTTCTGTTTCATATCTAATCTGCTTTAAGGCATATGATCAGGTGTTTAAGTCCATACCCATAATTGATGCTGAACTATGAAGGCAACCTGATTCCCTTTTTGTTGCTTTGACTAAGGGTTTGTCTTTGAGTGTATGTAGTATCTATTTATGAAGAGAGTTTCCAGTTTTCCATTGTCAATAGTTGGAATGTTCTTCCGGCCTCCAGGCATATCTTTCATAGCAAGTAATGGAAATGAAGAAAGTATGTTCAATTTTTTTGCCTATCTCCCTTTTCCCTTCTCAGTTATAACTAAAGACCACCTCCTCAACCCAACGCCCCCTTTTGTCCCATGGATTCAACACCTCCATTTATCCGCCTCTCCCTTTCCTCTAATGGCTTCATTACTCCCATGGGAAGCCACTCTTGAGGATGACCATGATCAATTCGGGGTAATATTAGTTGGAGCATGCATGCTGTTAACTTTGCCAAATTGTTTTGGCTTCTGAGCCGAGGAGATTGGTGATTGATGAATGCGTGTGTGGAGATTTAGTTAATAACATGATGTACGGAGAGAGGATTCTTTCTTTTTCATCCTTGTTTCTTGTAATTATAGGATTCTTTTCTTTTTCATTTTTTTTTCTTTTCCATTTTTGAGAAGAGGGGGGGGGGGGGGCGATGGGCAGATGGGTTTGTATTCTGAAAGGGTAGAATTTCTCAGTTTTGTTGAGTTCCTTTCTTCTAGTTACTGGATTTTCATACTCATTGGTTTGATATACATCAGGGACAGGGATGGTGCTTTGTGGGATGCTGCTACTGTGTGCTCCATTTATCTTGTTGATGCCTTAAATGACTCATAGATTCTAATTCTCACTAATAGTTGCTTTGTTCTTGCAGTGCTTTGTCCAAGTTTGTAAATAAGCCAGCTGATGGTGGCATCACAGCCCTTCATATGGCTGCACTGAATGGTTATTTTGACTGTGTGCAGCTTCTTCTTGATCTTCAGGCGAATGTGTCAGCTGTAACATTTCACTATGGTGCATCGATGGATTTAATTGGTTAGCTCTTTACTGGTACTTGGATGGTCATCTTCGTACCTCTAGGTAGTGTTTCTGTCATAAACTAAATGGAGCTTTTATTTGCAGGAGCTGGAAGTACACCTTTGCATTATGCTGCTTGTGGGGGGAATTTGAAATGCTGTCAGGTCATCTATTTCTAAATTTCTACTGCTATCATTTCCAAATGCATGCTTTTATTGCTGAAGCTTGATGAAATATGGTTTTAACAGACTCTTCTTGCAAGAGGTGCTAGTCGCCTGACTTTGAACTGCAATGGGTAGGTTTTCTTTGAGATGGCCTTTGTGAGGTTCCAATTTCCCCGGTGATGCTGTCTATTGATTGATTTCTTGACTCGTAGGTGGCTTCCGCTTGACGTTGCGAAAATGTGGGGTCGTCATTGGCTTGAACCTATACTTGCACCAAATTCTGAGTCGATAATTCCTGTGTTTCCCCCTTCAAGTTTCCTGTCTCTGCCTCTTATGAGCATACTCAACATAGCGAGGTAAGTTTCAAATCTCATTGTTTCTCCATTATGATGTATAGTTCATGTGGGCATGCTCGATAGTGTTACACAGAAGTTCTACTATTATCTGCAACTGCAAGGTTATGAACTTGTAATTAACCTATTATTGTGCCTGTTTGAAGATGTGAGTTTAACTGGAGATGTAATTTTCAAGCTGGCGTCTGAATTTTATCAACGTAATGAAAGCTATGACAACAAAGGAACTGATGCAGGACAGGATTTTTAGTTGGTGAAATTAGAGAATTTAGGATTTGAAAGAGGGAAATTTCAGGGAATTTGATGAAAAGTAAAAGGAAAACAGTAAATAAACAATAAAATTCTTAGGAATCCACCTAAGAAAACCTAGGAGATCAACCTAGACTTCGCGAGAGATCCACTTACAAGGAATCATGAGTCCACATGGCAAAAGAAAGCAATTATATACTATAAAATTTCTGATTCAATTAATGTTCATAAAAATAACAGCTAAACAATGCTTATATAGGCCTAGAATAACTTGGAAAACAAGCTAAGCACAAACCCTAAGCTATCCCTCATTTCCCAACCAAAGATACCGCCTAAATAATAGAAAGTAAATAAAAAGTGAACTCCTAGAATACCCTAAACATCGACCTACGAAATTAAAATAAAATACAAAGAAAATCTCTACTAAGATCCTACTCCTAATGTAACCCTTAAACCACCTATAAGATAATGCTAATAATTAAAATGAGAAGCATTGGACAAATAGAAACTCTAAATAATCTTATGTCACAATACTGTATTTTGCTTTTGCCTCCGATTGTTTGGATCAGGGACAGAAGGGGTGTTGCTCATGTACAAAAGAGGGGTTCGTAAAAAAAAACCACGGTGCCTTGAGAGTCTCTTGTACAATTCAGTCTATAAAATCAATAGATGATAGGTGCAATTCATAAAACGTTTCGCTCAAACCATATGATCCTCCAATCAAAGTCAAATCCTTGATGCAGTGCCTCAGGAATGTGCTCGTTACTGAAACATTGTAAATTTCAAAATCTACAAGATGGTGCCAATTTCAGTTAAACCCATTGAAATTGTTTAGAGGAATGCTAAAATGTCCTTAGGGTATTTGGAGCCACCATCGCACGACCTCTTCAAGCTCCCAAAATGAAGGCAATACACCCAGTGTTAAATACGTCTGAAAACATGCCTGTAATTTGGTCAGATGGTGAATATTTGCTGCCTACTAAATTTCCAAGATTCTATACGGCACTTTAGATCCATCTCACATAGCTTAAACTTTACAGGGTATTATGTTCTGCCAAAATTAAGGTTGTTTACTGGGTTTTCGAGTTTCTTTCTTTTTTCTGAAGGAAAAGATCCAAGCGGCTGCCAAAAGATGGTTACATTCTTGTATGAATCCCTCAAAATGTTTGATGGTATGTTAGGACTACCCTTCTTTAAAAAAAAAGACTATTCAAAACCTACTAAGAGTTGATAGTGAAGCCGTTATGTTTGGAGAAGGATATTTCCTTCATCCTAAGGGTTAGTCTTTAAAGTTTTTGGGACGTACAAAATAAAAGTCATTGCAAATTCTTGATTGTGACCGTTTCATATAATATTTATTGTGAGATGGATTCCCTTTAAGGATGACTCATTAAAGGTTTTGAGATGAATAATAACACGTTTTAGAGTGACTTTTTAACGCATGGGTGATTAATAGTTTATCTAGGGATGACTTTTAATACAGTCAGCACTAAAGGCACCATTATTCGCCCTTCAATTGTTATTAAAAGTCACCATAAAAGTGTTTGTCTCATGACATGTCTTATGTGAGACGGCTTGACACAAGACTTCCTAGAAGATTATTATACGCAATGTTTGGAATTTTCGGAAAAATGTGCAAGGAGTTCATATGGTGGAGATCATGTCCTCCTCCCCCCCCCCCCCCCAAAAAAAAGAAAGAAAATAGAAATCTAGGGTATTTTAATTAATTTTGCAGATGATTTGAGTGCACAGTAGACCACCATAATGACCATTTTTGGGCATTTTGAAATCACTTTTCCAAATTTCTAAGTTACTATACTGATAGAGAATTAGGATAGTTAGATTTTAGAATGTTCTATGTGGTTTCAAAACTAGAGATACAAAAGTTATTGTACAAATGTTTTGGGATTTTACAGGGAAAAAAACAATCTATGAGAAGTTGTAAAATGGAAAATTTGTACTACTAATTCCTCAAAATGTGTTATGATATTTTTCTTCTGTTCTGGGCATTTTCATGAGTAATGTAATCTACCATAATTTCTAACTGTAGTGTTTTGGGTTCACGCTTCAAAATTTACAATATGGTCACACCAAAGATATTTGCTTATTGAAATTATCTAGAGGGGTATTTAGAACATTCTAAAAGTTTTCAAAAAAAGAGTGACGCCTCCTGGGGCTTCCCACAGTCTTTTTATATACAGTTTTGGGAATTTTTATATACAGTTTTGGGAATCTTTTTATATACAGTCTCTTTATATACAGTTTTGAAAAGCTGTCCTGTAAGATATCAAGGGGCGTCTACTTTCTTGAATCGGAGTATTAGAATGTTTTGCAGTGCTTAGGTTCATTTGGGATAATCTAGAGGGTGCAGTATGTAACCGTAATGCCCAACTTTGAAGTGTTATGGGATCATGCTTCAAAATCAATAGGATCGTGTCAATAAGGTGATTAGGTTCATTAAATTGTTAATGGGAATATCTAGAATGTATCAACGAGAAAACAACCTCTATGCTTGTGTAACCTAGATTCACATTTGGGAGCTATGTTATTTAGAGTGTCCAAAGAGGATTTTGGAGGTTGAATGTTCAAAACCTCGCATGACGCTGAAAATAAAGGCCTATTATACATAGTCTTTGGGATTATGGGGCGGAAGTGTGAGAAGTTAACAAATGGTGGCTATATGGTCTTGCGACCTTTCAAAATGTTCCATTGTTTTCTGACCATTGTAACATGTCTAGAGTGTACAGCATACTATCATTATGCTTGTGTTGGTCGTATTGGAACCACATTTAAAATCAACAAAATGATGTCAATGAGTGGTAACTGAATTTGTTTAAAGCGAGGTTTAGAATGTCCTTATAGCTCCAAAGGTACATGGACAGAGGGTTTTGGTATTCTAGAATGATGCTGAAGCTCTCGATACACTACTGGGGGCCTCTTGGGAATTGTATTATGCACAATTTTGAAATTTCTGAGACAAAGCATATGGTGACTATATGATCTTGGCAATCCTTCTAACTATTTCAGGGTATCTTAGAACTATTCTAACAAGTTTGGAGTGCAGTGTATATCATCATAATGGTGAATGCTTGTTCATGGGCATTTTGGGATAATGCTTGTCTAGAGCGATACTTAAAATGTCCTAAAAGGTCTTTGAGGTGACAAGGCCTAAGCTTCTCGGAACCCCCAAAATGAAGGCTATTATACACGGTTCTTCAGATTTTGGGAAAGTAAAAACGTCTGAATGGCTGTCAAATGCCAGCTATCTATTCTTTTGGACACCTCAAAGTATTTTTGGATGTTACGGCCTTTGGAACTATTCTAGTCTTTCCAGACGGTACATGGAGTATTTACCCACTGTCATAATGCCTTTCTTTTTCCTTGGGTGTTTTGGATGTGCACTCCAGAATCTACATGTTGGTGCCAATGAAGCCATCAAACTCATTGAATCCATATACAAAGATATCTTATGTTCGATTGTATAATAAAGCTGACATTTTCAAGAGTGGTGAGAGCTGATCATGACCCAACATGAAGGCTATATTATGCACAAGTGTTCAGATTTCTTGGAAACATCTGAGCAGTTCTCAAATGGTGACTATATGCTTCTATTGTCCACTTAAAATGTCCTAGGGTATTTGTGGACCATTTTGAACAGCATAGACTATACTGTATACCGCCATAGCCGTTTATGGGGACCTCATTATCATGCTTTAAAATTTTGTAAGATTGTACCATTGAAGAGGTTCGCTAAATGACTTAGGGGATTGTTCTGAGCATCCTAAGAGGTTTAGGGGGGAGAGTGTAAGAGCCACTCATAAAAGGCACAAGGCACAGTTGCAGTCCTTACAGATATGAAGTAATATTTATGAAAAAATGCTTAGTGCTGGATGTTATTTACTTTAGTTTTAACGTTCTGATTTTGTTTTTGGGTGAATTGTTGTTATGTTTCTATGTATTAGAAATACTGATAATTGAAGAAGGGGTGGATAAGTAAGAGATTTGCTGAAACCATCTTCTTGGGCCAGCCGGCCAGGTCTACTTTTCAGCTATTGGCTGTCCTACATCGAATTTTGGGAACTAGGGTTAAAAACGACTGGTGTCTTCAATTCAAGTCTAATTTGAAGAATATTTATGTGATTGTTTAAGGGGTTTCCTTGAAGCTGCATCATTTGTCTTGTATAATATCAATTTGAACGAAATTTAAAGATTTGATGGTTATCATCCCATCTCTTTCTATTTCAGTAAGGAATCAATGAGGCACAGAAGCAGCAGGCTCACATGTTGGCTTGAGGCGCCTGACTCAATGAAATTCAGAAAATTATGTTGCCTCAGGAAATTTGAGCCTTTTGCCTTAGCTAAAGCCAGATACCTAACTAAGGATTAAACCTGCTTGTTAGGCTGAATTTCCTTCTTCTAAGCACATTCCCAATAGGGATATCCATATTAGCCACTTTACCCAGGGAAATGCAGGGTTTAAATGGAGCTTTATGATTCCATTGCCCTTTATGCTCTCTTATAGCCAGTAGAAAATACCCAGCCTTTGTTTGAGCTTTTGTCTTCCATACTGATCAAGTTAGGGTCATGAGAAGATCCCATTCTTTTTTTCATTTTCTACCGTCTTCAATTTATGGTCTCTTTTTTTTTTTTTTAATTACAAAAACCTCATTGGTTTCTCCATGTCCAAAGAAGCAGAGTGTAAATCCATTTTTTCCTCTTTTTTTAAGGACATTAGTTAGTTGTAATAAGCACTTCTGTTCAATTTTTTTAGGCCCCATTATATTCGTGTTCTAACAAAGCAATGGAGCCGGTGAAGGAGAATAAGAATTTTTTTTATTCAATTTGAATTTTTTTTCCCTCACTATTATTGGGCAATCTTTCTGATGTATTTTTTTTCTTCCTTTGACGAAACTGTTTGCAGAGAAAGCGGGTTGCAGTCTTTAGGGTCCTCGTTAGATGAGTCAGATACTTGTGCTGTATGCTTGGAGAGGGCTTGCAGTGTAGCTGCTGAAGGTCAGTCTATCCATATTTTGTTCACCTAGTCTCGTCTACTTTTGTAATGTTAATCTAGATCGTAGAAATTTTACAATCTCTCACTCCTGCTTGTCCAATTTGGATATATTTAAAACCTAGTCATGTACATTTTATGTTGCTGTTGTGTCATCACTATTGTTAGAGGTTGAAATTCTATAATTGGTGCTGGTTCCCTTGCCATTCCCCACTAGAATATCCCAATTAGGGACCGGCACCTAGTTGGCCTATCTTACCGACTTGCACATGCATTTGTCTTTCTCACTGTCTTTCTACATGTCTGATCTAACCTTCAAATATCATTTTGAGTCACTTCTATAGAAGTACATTTTCCAGTTACTATGAAGACAAGAAGAAGAAAACCAAAAGATGGAGATAGCTTTGTGAAAAACTAGTTGCTATTTTGCACAATCTGTCCATGGTTGCTTGTGCACTGCTCCTCTGCAAAACTAGGAAGGACCAGTCTGGCAGCATCAAGCTTTGTAAGAACAGCTATTATGAGGAGTTCTCATTTTTCCCCTCTTTCTTGGGAGGTGGGGTGCTGTGTGCCATAGCCAATTTTCTTATCTTAAATATGGCGAACTAGTATTAAGTGGCTGCTCTACTCCTAAAATATCTGAAAGGAAAAGGCTGCTGTGATATTGGACTTTTTGCTTCAGGGAACACGTGGTGATGCATTGTTGAGAAGATTTGTTGGAGATATTGTGATTTTTGTGGTCTGGCTGAGGAAAAATTAGATGCAGTCTTTGGTTTTTCAGAATTTATGTTTGCTATCTTGCAGTTGGTATTATTTTGGTCCTTTAAATGAGGTCATGAAATTCTTACATAAAGCCAAGGCTTCCATGGCACCAAGAGTTGCAGTGTTCACCTGCTTCAAAGCGGAGAGATTGATGGAACGATCTTCTCATAGAAATTATGTACCTTGCCCTAATACCTAGTGTAAGGAAAAGGGTACGGGTGGTTCACCAAGCGGAACTTGGGTTTGGAGGCCTGGGACTGTCAATTTACTAGGAAGGTAGCCACTAGGATTTGAGCACAGATCATGAAGATGCATGGACATTAGACTGTATTACTTTGCCGTTTTCCTTCTCGTTTGGCTTATTACATCCATGGACCAGGGAAGGTGGGATTATACATGTTCCCTCATTATGTTCTAATTGGCTGTGACTGGTTCCTCGAGTTAGCTTCTACTCTTGAAGTCTAGAAGCACATGGTTTTCTGTTGTCTTAGTGGTCGAATGGTGAATTCAATCTCTTTTTACCTCTAATGCCCAGTTTGAGCTGTAAATTGAATCTCTTTTAGATTTTGCTACTAGTATTGCTGAAGTTTGAACAGAGAGTCGGATATAGTTGGTTATATGGTTCTTTAACTCCTGATTATTCGAGGTTATGCATGGGAGAATCCATAAGTGTCATGGCATTGATGCAGACATGGGACAATGATGGTCACATAATCTTTTACATGAAAGACCGTGGTGTTGTCTAAACTGAGATATCAAGTCCAGGCATTTAGATTGCTTTTGGATTGAGATTGTTGCTTCACCTTACATCTGCTTATTAATATGGACCTCCATGTAGCTAATGAGATGCCAATCGGATCCTGGAGGTATCTCCTTGACAAACCCTTTTGACTACATATCCGAACATCTCACTTGAATTTGTCATCGAAGGAATTGTTTCTGATGCGCTAAATCAATTCAATTGTGCTCAGGAATGAAAGCAATAATTGTTCTAAAGTTTTTCACAGCGAAGGCCTGCCCCCACCCCCCCAAACAGCAGGTTTTTTCCGTTTGTTTCTTTTCCCCTTTTGTGTGTGTTTTGGGGGGGGGGGGTTGGCGTAACTGTGATATGACAGTTGAAATCTTCAACTTGCAGCCTGTTTTGTTGCTGCACTTGCATGACAAAAGTCTGCCTTCTAGGAAAAATACAAAATTTATTCACCTTTCCTTTTTTCCTTTCTTTGGTTTTATTATCCTTTAAGCTCACATTGTGAACCGCTTATCTGAAGCCTTCTAAGCATTCTCTTTGTATTCCTGCAGGTTGCAGGCACCAGCTTTGTGTCAAATGCGCGCTTTATCTTTGCTCGACAACCAACATTCCCTCGGAGACGGTGGGCCCACCAGGGTCCATTCCCTGCCCTCTTTGCAGACACGGGATTGTCTCATTTGTCAAGCTGCAGGGTTCCCCAGAAAAGGAAATCAAGCTTCCACTCCCCCTCAGCTTCTGCAACCCGTGTATGCTTCACCCTCGAGATTCGGACCGGTCATCAACCAGCACCTTGACTCCAGAGATTAGAAAGAATCGGGTGGCTTCTGTTTCTTCAGATATACTCTGCCCTGTTTCTTGCGGCCCATTTCCTTCAGTCGCCATGCCTTTGTGCAACTGCAATGAAGGTCCTTGCCCATCTTTTGAAACCCGGGATTCAGAGAGAGGAGATGAATCTCCGAGCCATTCTCAAGTAAGTATTGAGCCCGATAAAATGGAGGGTCCGAGACTAGAGAGAACGAGCTGTTCAAGCATGTTCTGGGGTCGGAGAAGCTGCAGCAGAGAGCAGCAATGCAACTCTGAGATAAATGCTTAGCGAAAATCTGATGCTCAAGCCCATAGTTAGCAATTTTCACCTCATTTCATTCGAATTTGCTGTCGGCTGATACATGCAGGCTTCAGTCCGGTGAGCAGGCGAAATGTGGTTGCAAAAAATGTTAAAAAGAAAACAGAGAAGGACAAAGAAAATGTATTAATTTCAGCTGTAAGTGTTAGATATTGGGGGTATGTAAATATTGATATCAAAAATTAGGGTGCATGTGGGTTTTTCTGCGTCTTCCTAATTAATTTCTGTTGTACACAAAGCCACCCCTTCATCAGTGTTGGGAAAACGCGCAAATAGCTTTGTTGAAATTCTAATTACATTTGATGGTTCGGTGGTATTGTTTACTACCCCCTCTCTTTTTCCCTCTCGATCTCTCACATTGTGTGCTCTTTCCCTTACAGTATATTGGATGGCATCTAGGTTACTTCCCATTGTGGAAGTCTAGGGTTCAACTCCTTACTCTTCATCCACTCCTACTAATACTCCACTGGACTGTCCTCTTATAAAGGTTCATTGTACAGTAAGGTACGTTTCACTTTTTGTTTTTTTATCTACTCTTACAATGCTTAACTGGCTTGTCCTGTTATAGAGGTTTATTGCAATAAAATCCATCTCTAATTGGGGGGTGGGGGGCGCTTTCGGAGGTAGGCTGCCTTAGAGCAAACCCAATGGTGAGCAAATTTTTTGACTCACCGGTGGGGGTCACTACTGCTATATCAATCTTCTCTCTAATTTTTTACCTTACAATCCTCACACTCTCCCGTGCCCCGTGGAAGGCTCATCACTTTGCCTCACCAAATAAAATAAAACCTATGAACCCACTTTACAACACTATTTTATTTTTAGAATCTAAAAAAAAAGAAAAACTAATTAAATGCATTAAAAAAAAAACAAAATAGGTGGAGGCTAGGGAGCCTCCTCACGCAGAGGAGTCTCCTCATGAGACATGACCCTTGAGGCAACCATTGGAATTGCTTCCCTCCCTCGGTCTCCTTCTCTCTCTTCAATTTTGCCTCGTGAGGAGGCCATTGAACATGCTCTTAGAATATCAACTATTCTATGGAATGGAATCAATTATCAAGTCGGGTTTGGATGGAGAAGAATATTATTTGCTTATATGACAACTTGGCCCGATCGACTGACCCTAGAAGCTTCAATTTTAGGTCCATGCTATCCTGAGATGCAACAGGCTGCTCCTGTTCTCCATGTCCTTCCAAGGCACAGTATTTCCTTTGTCTTTTTGTTAGGTTTACACTGGCTTGGTTGAATTAATAAATTATCAATAACTTGTTTCCATATGAAATATGACTGTTGCGTGAGTTCATCACCAAACCTAATTATCACCAACTCTTTTTTTTTTTTTTTTTGAAATCAACTCTTTTATTGATTGAGAGAAGAATGATTATGTAGTGAAGGCCAATATTCTGCGTTCTCTTGTAAATAGTGTGTGAATGGGGGGATAGGTGGGTGCTTTGTTTCTGATTAATGCTAAAGCTATTAGGGATAAGAATCACTTATATTAACAAATTGGTCTTGTCACCTTCTAGTTATCCAATTAGATTCTAGAGAAAAAGAGACGATAAAGTGCTATATATGTTTAGTGATGGATGTAACATCATAGTTAATGATGTTGTTTGAATTTAGATCTCTAATCTTGTTTTTGAATTCTATAAACAACATTTTTTCAAGGAGGAGGGTGATGTTGTGCTATGTAATATTCGATTTTACATACAAGTTACTGTAAAGATATTATAGGAAGTTTTGACACAAAGATATTCATTGATAGCAATCAATCAACAAGGACTGATCGAATCTAACTGGTATTGGTGCGTACATAAGAGTTGGTACTAGTCAACATAGGATATGATTGAAAAAAAAAAGGTTTGAAACAAGATATTTTATATTTTCAACATACCGAATTCAAATTGTTGAAATTTTGGTATGTATGATTACAGATATTTGATACATCTGATTTTGTTAAAGGTTTGACATGATCGATGTGAGTCATGATCAGTACCTTATATTCCATTCATTTGAAAATTTGGTATAAGATATGACTAGTACAGTGTGATACTAATCATTATAAATGTAATAGTATCATAGCTGATCAAATCATATAATAGGACACTGATAAAAGGGTGAAATATAACCAAACACATTACATATTCATCATGACATGACCCAAGAAACCTAGTCCCACATCTCATGTAGTGCAAGCTTATCTTCCCAAATCAGTGGTACGGACGTAAAAGTTGTACAAGAAATAAAAATTGATCAACCGCAAGTATTATGCAAAATTAGCCACCCCCCCCCCCAAAAAAAACCCTCAACATTATTGATTCATGCATGCATGAATCAATAATGTT
>JACYFF010031949.1:0-27132 GCA_017589665.1 Selenicereus undatus
CATTATTGATTCATGCATGCATGAATCAATATATATATATATATATAATCATCTTCTCCTAGGAGCAGTTTCCCTCTGAGCATTGAAGTAGACGGCGGCGACAGGGAGGCTGAGGGCGTTCTCGGCCGCGAACCGCCTCGTGTTGAAGTGGTCCCGTGATGCTGGCGCCCTCACCGTCTGTCTTCCTCTTGTTTGCTTGAATAGTATGAAGACATACCTATGTATTCCCACCACTGGCTTTGGTGCCTCATAGCACACTGTTTCTTTCCCTATATCGATCATTCGTGCATGTCATTTTCAATCCACATTAATGTTATGTGCTATAGAGAAAAGACACTGTTGACTCGTTTGATGTTTATGTGTGTAGGGGAGAGAGAGAATTACCAAAGGAGGCATCAGTTGTTCCAGGGATATCTGTCACAATCCTACAAGATATACAAGATCTATAACATGTAACTGTATGCTGATTAGAACGGAATTTGGAAACTAACCAATGGGTGTTGGATTTTTTGGGGTACAAACCAATGGAGATGTTCTCTGATGTAAGGATCACTAGGGCTCGGAGCATCTGGGTCCACCATCAGCTGATAATTAATCACAAGACAACTAATAATCAATATATGTTACTATACATACTGTGTTCATGTGAGATGCATAATATGTAAGGATCTTAAACGAGATAGTTTCATATGTGAAAAGTTAATTCTTGTTACATTAAGTCCGTTACAATATCTAATAAGTTTTACGCATCTCATAATGTAAGTCATATTTTACACCAGTTGTGCCATACATAAGATATAAAATCTACCATAACTATTAAAAAAAGCTCTAAATTTTCTTATTTTTGCAGCAATGCTTTTACACACACACACACACACACACACACACACACACACACACACACACACATATATATATATATATATATATATATATATATATATATATATATATATATATATATATATATATATAATCAAATAGATAAATAACACATACATACATACATAATATTTCAAACCTTGTCAACTACAGATCCAGTGCGATCAATACTGGGTGGTGGTGTGTAGCAGATAATTATAAACACTAAACCGATAGATGACGATATATAGTGGGATTTGGGGGAGATTAGAGAAAAGAAACAACTACCAAAGTATAAGCACTTCTCATGTCTTCACCACCAACCTCGACCCTTGGTTTAGATGCAACGATGGGAGGAATAAGCTCATGGCCATTAGAGACTTGCTTGCTTGAGTTATAAGTAACAGTCAACTTCACACAGGGGGTGAATATGTCGACCACCTCTCCTATAACCCTCCCCATGATCAAGGGTTCGACTCCTCTTGCCATCATATCTCACAACCCTGTAATTAACTTTGTACTATATATTGTCTATGAATGACTATGACCTTCCTAGCTTAGAGAGGGGATCAATCCTGGCCTATTTATAGGGACACATACCCCTCAAAATGAAATAAAACATGCTTGAAAAGTGAAAAGCAATGGCAGAAGTTACACAAACCTCTCTTTCCCTCTCTGATCTGGGTTGAGTCATTAGCATAAATCCAAGAAAGTTACAGTTGATCAGGAATCTATTTGTCAGTTGTTGATTGGCTGTTGAGAGTAGAGAATTTCTAACTTTAATAATTTGGGCTAAATTAAAGTGCCATTATCTTTTGAATCTAGCTTTTTGAATTAAGGGCCCTCTTTCTGAAATATCTTATCAACAAGCATGGGTTGATGTTGATCATCTGTGTTAAACATGAATTTTAATTAGTGAGAGGTGAAGGGACAGCTACTTAATCATCTCTTTTTCTAGAAATAGTTATGATATGGCATCTTGAATTTGATTAACTTTGGTGTCGTTTTTTAATTGTTGAAGAATCTTAAACTTTCCACATGCAAATTGCTAATTTTAAAAATATCTTTATTATATATGTTTTTGTCTTTGTTATTTATATGTCTTAATTTGTCTAATACTAATGTTGAATACTTTATCCATGCAACTGCGGTAGCATCAAGCCAGGGCCAAGGCTTATCACTTGTGTTGATGTGTTTTTACTTGATGTGATAAGTGGGTCGTTCAGTTTGGTGGTAGTCGGGTTAAGTTTATATCAAATCTTGTTTTGTATCATGGACATTTCGGTCTAGTTCGGTCCGTTTGGTTTTCAATTAGCTAGGGCCGTATTGAATCTGACTTAGTTGATGTTTGGTCCAGTAAGTTTGTCTTGCAAAAAGAAATAATTTTGTAGAAAATTTAAGGGTATTTTTGGTTCAATTCAGCTTAAATTCAGATGGTATAATTAAATAGTGTAAGGGTACTACTTATAAATTTTATAGAATCACCATCTTAACCATAAATTTTTTCACAATTATACAATTATGCATGTCATATATCTAAAGTTGATCCAATTAGGGTGTTATTTGTAAGCACCAGCGTAGCCGATCAGGTCCACAATTGTTTAATAATCATAACTACTGAAAATTTAGTTATTTTAAGTCACATAACATGATATGCATGCTAATTTAGTCTAAAATAAGACATTTGATGAGCGTTTTGAATGCGACAAGACATATATCAACACAATAAAGCCAATACACATTCAACTAATCAGGACTAGTGGACATCATATTTAGGTTCTTTTTGTTGATCCACAATGAATTCAAGTCAATGATAGAGGATGGATTTACATAGAGTCAACATTATTCTTATTCTAATATCTCTTCTCCACCATAGATATATCATTATTCTAGGTGAATTGAATAAATTCTTGAATCAAATTTTCATATATATGTACATATATATATATATGAAAAATTTTCACATGTTGCATGCGATATTTAGCTACTCGAAATAGTAATTACACGACAACAACAATAATGGAAAAAGAATGGTAATTTATTCATTCATGAATCGAATAATTAAAAGTGTCATTGCATAAGATGAGTCGTGTTATTGGTTATTCTCTCTTCATGTTCTGTATATATTCTTTCCTTACATGCAACGTATAATGTAGATTTTGGGTGTTAATGGGCATCAAATGACTCGCCAGCTTAAAGATTTGGTCACTACGTACATTGTACCATTATCTCTTTTGATTCTAGCAGTTAAACACACAATCACTCAATGCAACATTAGGGTATATATATTCTTTTCAGGAGTAAATTGTGAGTGTGGAATGACAAGAAATAACATGGAGTAGAAAGCAATGGCCTCCGGTGAAAAGAAGTGGTGTTTTCTTGCATGGGTCGTAAGAAATGGAAACGAGTGGGAAAAAGATGAATTATTGATATCAAAGTATGGAAATGAGTGGGAATGAGTGATGTTTATCTTTGAGGAGTGGGAAGAAAAGGAAATGAGTGGGAATGGGTGATACTTATCTGTATAGCAGAAAAGGTAGATTTGGACAATTTTTTTCTGCGTGGATTGTATGAACTAAAGCAAAATATCTCTGTACACTTTCTCTGTTCCATTTCTGTGGAGTAAGGTAATCTATAGTTTTTAAATCTAGAGTCAATCGAAACGAGTCTCTATACTTGGAGGCGAAATTTTTGGAATATTTTATTTTGGGAAAAGGTGAGAGAGAATGAAATAGTAGAGGAAACCAAAATTTTCCCACACAAAAAAAACAAAGGCCTTTAGACAATTAATGTAGAGTCAATTTCATTTTGCTCAAAAAGATCTCTAGAATACTGTCAATTTGAATGTAGTTTATATTATCGGATTCTATGTTCTCCTTTTGCATAAAAAAATGAATAAAAATCTAAAAATTCAGGTATGAGTTAAAATTTCGTTTACGTAAAGAAGAATTTGGATGAGGTGATTAGAGCGGATTTAAAAGTTGTAGGATTGACGGAGGCATGGTTCAGAATAGGAGTCTATGGCGAAATATGATTAGGATCTTAGATTGCAAGGAGTTGGCCACCTGATTTGGATGGGCTTTTTTGGTTGTGGTAGGTTAGGTTTGATTGTGGTTTTTTTCAATTGCGGTAGTCTGTATACAGGTTGTACATACATCTGGGAAGAAATATTGTTTGTCTACCTCTGTTTGTTAAGGTATAATACATTTCTCTACTGTGTTGTACTGATATTATACATTTATTTACATAATTGCGGTCACATGATTTATTAGTATTTCTTAGTTCGTTCCATGCTGATATCCTTCGTTTTTTTTTCCATTTAATGTTTTTACAAAATCCTTCTTCTATAAAATGTTTTCACAAAATCTTTTTTTTGTAGGTCTCTTGGATTCACTCTCTCTATGGGCAGGGATGCTGGTAGAGGTAAGGTTGTCTATATCTGGATCTCCCCAAACCCCCGAAAGCAGGACCTAGTGACCCACACTGGGAGGTGTTGTTGTTGTACACATACATTAGTATAAATCAAACAATTCATAAAAATCAACATTATATTGTTCTTTTCTTTTGAAAGCACGTATTTCAAACCACGTAAAGGTCTCAATTAACTTACCTGACCTTGTAATATCCCAAGTGTGACTTAAAAGAATCGAAATAACTACTTATATCACCAAAGGTACACCTTTTTTTTTTTTCGAGAGTCTCATTCTTAAGAACTCCACAATTAAATGTACTTGTTGTGGGAGCAATCTTTGGATGGGTGACCTTTTGAGAAGTTTCTTAGGTAACGTGTGAACGAGGACGAATCACTCCGAAAAAACTTGCGGTAATTTGTGGGTCTAGTCGACGATCCTTGAAGTTGCTTCTGGTAATTGTTTTCAACCCAGGAGGGGTCGGGGCGTTAGAGACCTATTCATGTTGGTTTCTCTCCTTATGTTTAAAAATATGTATATATATAAATGAGTTCAACTCAAATATCTTATTATCTTTAAGATTTTACCCTCATATATATAAGAAACATATGATATCTTTAAAGTTTAACTCAAATATCTCATGTGTTTAAGATATTATCACTAATTAAATTAGTTGATGCTATTAATACTGGGCACTAATAAAACGTTGCAATTGCACATTATGCATGTCTCCTATAGAAAATCAAGTTCCTTTCACACAATTACTCTATGATGACTATTTTGTAGGTTGTAATGGTCAGCTTTTTTGATATACTTCAACTTAAATCCACACAAGTATAATAAATCCGACCCAACTCCAAATGAAGTTTTATACCTTTCTCAAGCCAATTACAAATAAAAATCTCAACCCCAATTAATATTACCCATTTAGAATCTTTCCAAAATTGATGAGACATCTCTCAGTGTAGAATTAATGTATATAATCAAAGGAAAAGACTACATCGCCTACTACGTAAGTAGTTATTCGATTTGTTTGATGTGCTTTGACTTTTATGGAAAATAAATAAAAGTTCCCTTCACTGTCATATCATTTTCTAAAATTCCAAATGCCCAAAAATTCGACTCCATTATCAGCAAAAATTCAGAGATATCTACCTGAAGGTCGACACGTTAGTATGAGTGCTCTAGAAGCCCATCGATGTTGCCGAGTCAACTTAGCCATGTGTCCTGCTCCTGTACGCTAGCCCTCACTGTTAGTCATATTCCCCTATCACATGATCATCTTTGTTACCACCTTCAAAAAGTTGCTTGGCTATTCCAACATTTGTCACTCAACAATCATAACTAACTTGATGTACTTTGCTACTAGTAATAATTTGATGCATGGATCTTTCATCAAATCATTAAAATTGTGTCTGAATAGCTTAAGTACTTGTTTTAGTGGTCCAATCAAGTACACACATGTATGAAGACCGCTTCTTTTTTTTTTTGTGCAAAAGAAATATAAAGGTTGATGTAAGTGAAATTCAAATTCAGATATCCGATGACAACTTATAAAGACTTTATTAGTGAAGATAACTGACATACACAGGGCAGCTGCCTATTTAGCTAAACTCTTATGCATGAACTATAATAAATGAGTTTTCTTTACAATTTTATAGTTTTTTTAGACGAAAAAAAATGCGAGGCACATCACGCCCTATTACACAATGGATCAATTTTAAGACCAACACGTCATCACCATCCCTCTTCACCCATTACAGGGCCCGTTTAAACCTTTGGTGAGCATGGCATACCACTATCTCGTCAAAAGAGAGGCCATATTTCATTTCAACTTATTATGAATCAATTTTAATCTCGAAATTACCTCATTTTTGCAATAAGTCCACATAAATTGAAATTAATATATTATAATAAAGGAACAAACAACTATCTTATCTTAGTATTGCCATTTCGTAATTGATAACATGAAAATATAAACATTGGATGGTACGCTACATGGAATGTCAACCTCAAGGGATCGTATAAGCTCCATCAAAATTATTGATTATCAGCTAATTTTACTGAACACAGGCATAAGATAGAAACTATAAGCATTGGATGCTATTTATCCTATCCTACGTGAAAGATCAATCTCACAAAATGAGCTCCATCAAACCCTCCAAATTCTTTTTATGACAATTTATGATTGTGAACGATCTGCTTTGATCTCATTCTCATCTTTTTGACTTGGACACCCAACAACAAAGGGTGGTATTACTAAAAGTAAACTCAAGAGATGCCCTAAAAAGTGGCCTTATCAACGCTAGTGCATGCCAATCATGGAGTTTTTGTACACTTGTTTTCAACCATAGATGACACGCTTGTTTTGGACCATCTAGTAATCCACGGTCTTACTCTTTCCTCATCACCATCACGATCATCATCGTCTTCGTCGTCGTCATCAATCTCGACATCCCCATCGGACGGCTCTGATTTCACCTCAGCATCCATCTGCATCGGATCGTCATCCACCCGGCCACCCTCATCCTCTTCCCTGACCCGTTTCATCCCAATCGCCAGCCCGAACAACTTCGGGTTCGGGTCATCATTATCCTCCGCCCTAACCTCCCCTGCTGTGACGGCAACCTTCGCCTCATCTTCCCTACGTGGCAGCAAGTCCAACGCCTGTTTCACATAATTGCTGCTGCTACTGGTAGCCGTGACACTCGAACCAGCGAAATTCGACATCAAAGAGAAGATGTTATTACACAAAGTCTTCATGCTCGTAATCTCCTTATTCAGTTGGAGATTCTCTCGTCTCAACCTCTCGTTCTCGTCCATCAGATCTACTCTGCTGCTACTACTACCACTGCTGCTGTTATTGTTGCTGCTAAGGTTAAATATCGTCGAGCTCGGAATACCTACCGGCGGCGAGTTCGAAATCACTTGCTCCTCCAGCTGCGGTGGCGCCGGCTCCACCGCAGCCGGCTGTGGCGTTGCTGTCAATGTCCTCCGCCGGTGAATTTCGAGGAGGAGCTGCTTCTCTCCTCGCCGGAACGATTCGTTGGAGAACTCCCACCGATCAGGAACAACCTTCCGAAATCCCTAAGAAAGTAAGCAATTTAGGAGGAAAATTATGAGACCTTGATGAAATTGTTGGGAGACTCGAATTGGATTGAAAGATCTGATTGATGCTTACATAGGTGTTGAGCTGACGAACGAAGGAGGAGAAGTTATTGTGTTTGAAGTAGCGAGGGAGCAAATCGCGAGCGAAGACGGTTGGGTTCCAGACTACGAAGGTAGATCCATCTTCGTTCCACGAGATGACGTCATCAATCGAAGGATCGTCGACGATCTGGTAAGTTTTCGTCAGAAATGGCGTCGGAATTGACCTTTGAGTCTCCCCGCCGGCGCCAGGTTGATCGGAAATCTGGTCTCCCATCGCCGGCGATGACTCGATTCTTGTGATATTAAATATTAATCCCAAAAAAAAGCAAAAGAAATTGCCTTTTCAAAATTGAACCAAGAAATGTACGAAATTTCAAGCAGAAATTTGGAGGGATTGAGGTTTTGAATAGAAAGTTGATTGAAGTTGAACTAAGAAAGGAGGAAAGAGAAAATGGAAGAATCAAGAGGAACGAAATATAAAAAAATAGAAAGAATGGAGGAGAAACTACGATACTGATTTCGAGAAACTTCCCTCGTTTTTTTTTTTTTTTGGTGTCTACAAATTGCTTCTTTTTTCGTGTACCTGATTGTCAGTTAGTGGGCGTAGTATGAGACAGCCCCACAATTTATTTTTCTAGAAAACTGAAAGCTAATATACAATTCTGATTATTTAAAATACGTATCTATCTATCGAATATCAAAGCCTCAGAGGGTTTGGTATTAAATTATCCCTCTCCAGCTCTAGCTGTATAATCTGGGGAATTGTGATTATGGTATTGACAAAAAGTCACAAAATGATAGAATAACGCCCATTAATTAGGCCAATGATGTCATGTCATTGGTAAATTCTTTGAAAGTTTCATCACAAATTTGAATTCAAATTCTACCAATTCAAGGAATGAAATCTTCCCAACTCATTGAGAGACTCAAGAAAACTTACGGTAAGTTAGTTCAAGTGGTTTAACACTTATTTTTCTTAATAGAGTTGCTGATTGGAGACTTAAGAATAAAAAAAAATATGTGATCGTAGAATTTGACCTCCTTTATAGGTCGATAATAAACTCGATTCTGGTAAAGCAGATATTTATGTACCACACTAAAAAACACACGTGTACGATGGAAATGTCGAACAATGCAATAAAGCTCAGATTGCGACCATCATCACCTTCCTATGTCCTGGTTCAACATGATCCACAACATTGACGTTGATAAATGGTGATAAGCACCAGCCGGGATCATTTTCCAAGTGCTGATCTCTACTACCTGCCTCGTGAAGGCGCATAATACATGGGCCCTGTCCTCAGGAAGAACAGGATAGTAATAGATTTATATCGGTCGCTTCATTGAATATTTTCTTTTGGCTAACTATATCAAGAACCGAACCTCCTGGAAGACAGCACATGAAAATGACATAAGGCACTTCCTCACTACAGGCTGAAACCATTGGATTTTTTCTCTTGTGCTGAATCGCGTCCTCATGTTGAAACCGAAATGGCACTCAACACCTATCTAGCCCAAGTCTTTCAGTCCATGAACTATTGCTTCATATTAAAGCTTTCGCTAAAACACTGCATATGATATAATAACCAGAGTTCCTGATCAACAACTACGAGTCGACTCGATGCATCCAATCAATGCTGGAGTCATCTATACTTTCCGACCTTGTTTTTGCCTTCTGCTTTCCTTTGTTTTTTCTTTTTGGGGGGGGGGGGTTAATTTTTTAAAACAACAAGTCCAATATTTAATGGTACACCCCAGGGGGGGGGGGGACCAAGGGGGGGGGGGCAGGAAGGAAAGGAGAACCCCCCCCCCCCCAAAAAAAAGGGGTTGAATTTACTCCTCTGATCCTAAGCTGGTTTTGCTAGGTTATTCCTGTGTAATGTAAAACAAGAAAGATGATCAGCATGTTGTGCCCAATTTCCTGTCCACAAAACCTACCAACATTATTACGAGAAGAAAACATCTTCCTATAATGCAAAGAGGAAGATCAATATCAATATGGCACACTATCAACAGTGCAGCAGCAGTCAAACATTAAATGGAACAAAGCCAACAGCGCATCCTATCACTGTCAGGGAACTCTGTGAACTTTGCTAAAGAGTTCGCATCAGGAAGTAGTAACCTATCTGTGCAAAATCAGTAGGTCACCATCTGGCAAGTCAAATTAGGCCAAAAAGGTAACATAATATAAGTAAAAAAACAGTAATTAACAACTCAATCTTATGATGGAAATAAAAACATATCCAGGGTAAGAGAGCTACTTTCGCAAGCCTGTCCAAAGGATACTGGAAGACAGAAGCATAATAAAAATAAGACAATGAGAATCTGAGCAAGAATCACAAACACTAATCCAAAAACCGCCTTTCGTTTATAAAAAGCCTCAAAAATAGTGTTACAGTGACAAACTCTTCCCACCTAAGGAGTGAAGAAGTCAGTCATGATATATCTCACACAAAAGAAAGAATCAAGAAACATACAAAATTCCGCGCCTATAGAAAGCAAGGTATGCCGAGGTGAAAACAAACCATACAAAGGCAACCCACCAAGCGAGGAAGAGGGCAACTTCTTTAACAAAAGCAGAGCAAGGCAACATAACACATGCTACTTGAAAGTTTTCAAATAGACCACCACCAACCTCAGACAATCCTAGAGAGAGCAGCACCAATACTGCCGGTGCGAGCAATTGTATAGTTGCAAGGCATAAGAAGTGATTATGCAGGAAAACCTTCGCCCTACTGTAATCCAAGTCCGGAACCATGCTAGAATGCAACCTTTGGTACCAAGACAACACAGCCTCGTTCAAGTAAGTTTGCACATTTGGGCGCAAGGCGAGAACTTGCAGCACCCCAGAAATCAACAAGCACCAAAGCCTAAACTTAACAAAATCAGCCTCTGCCATGCCCATATTTCCAACCAATTTCTCCCTATGCCCACCTGCTTGTCCTCTTCTACTAACCCCAATGTTCTTGTTCTGAAGAATTTCAGCAAATGGCTTGATCCAAAGAAGCGATACGGATGCCAACATTAGATAATTTGCATGAAAAATCATCTGGGCAAACCATCCACATGAAATTATAGGCAAATTACATCTTATTTGATCAGTTCCAAGCCAAAATGCTCGGGCATTCTTACCCGCGGCCAAGTACAAAAAACCAGTAATGAAACCAGCTAGGACAGCCATAAACAATCTTCCATACCCATCAACTGAGCTAAATTCAAAGTCTAGGATCCAAGGATACACTCCCAAGCAGATCACCAGCACAACTATAAACCCCAAACACCCTAACCCCAATCCCAATTGCCTCTCAGACCTCCTAAACCCAGATCTCTCAATCGAAACCCGAAACAACGAAATCAAAACCCTAAACAACCCCAAAAGCCCAATCACAATCGGAACCAAAGACCCATTTCTCAGAATCCCAGACCCATGATCCGCATTCAAATACTTTTGCAACAAAAAGCAAGAACAAGAAACAACAAATGCATTGAAGCAACCTCTATAACTATCATAATAAAGGCGCGAGTGTATATGGGCATCACCTAATTTAAGCCGAAAGATCTGAGCTTTACTCTCATCAAACTCGAATTTCTCCTTGGGTTTCTTCCTGTTTCTTAGCTCAGATGCTGTTTTTGATGAAAGTGATTGGAACCCATTAAGCCCTTGATCTGAATTGGTATCAGAGGGTCTTCGGATTGCAACTTTGGGGCCAGATTGGGGTTTGGAGGGGTTAACATCGTCTGGGTGGATGTAAGTGTTGAGACCACTGAGGAAGATTGAGGGGAGGCTGAAGAAGTGGAGAAGGAGAGAGAGGGAGATTGAGAGTAAGATTTGGAAGAACAAGTTTTTATAGGAGGTTAGGATTGAATACATTTCTTGCCCTTATTACGCTTGGATTTGAACGTCTGTTCAAGTGAAAAAGGAGTGTCAATGAACAAATTGGAGGGTGGGACAAACAGAAGCACAGTGGAGTTGCTGGGTGATGCAGTTGATGTTCAACCTTGCTTCGGTCTTCAGGGATTGTTTTCGCTTCTCACTCGGCTTCTTTCTCCTGCCGAAACCACAACCACCACGTCTCATCGGCCTTTTGTGTTTCTTTTGTACAAAAAAAGGTCAAGTTTTTATTGTTATTATTATTATTATTATTATTATTATTATTATTATTATTATTATTATTTCATTCACAAGATTTAAAACCAAGATCTTATTTAGGATTTGTTCTTCTCATTGATAATTTGTAATTTTCTACTACTTTCCTGAACAAAAACTAACTTTAGAAAAATCTAGCTTCTTCTCTATCATTTCCAGTCCCCATGGAAAATTCACTTTGGTCCAACTCTTTTTTGCAATATGCAATAATTATAAAGTGTTTGGTAAACAGCTTTTCGAAAAAATTTTTGGCCAAAAAGAGTTTTTTTTTTTTCTTCAAAATTAACCATTTGACCAAATAACAAAGCTAATCTGAGTGTTTGGCGAAAGAGCTTTTTGGGTCTAAAAAACTAATTTAAAAAAGCTAATTTCATGAGCTTTTTAAAGAATCAGTTTTTGTCTCACAACTTTATCAGAAACAGCTAATTTTACCAAACAGTTTTTCAACAAACAGCTAATTCAAACAGCTAATATGAACAGCTAACAACTATTTTTCAAACAGAACATATGAGGTGTAAAAAATAAAAGTAAAAATGTGAAGAAGACGTATGAAGAGGTATAAAAAGTTGTGAGAATTACAATGAGATGTGAAGAAGACGTATGAAGTTGTAACAAGTTGTAAAGATAGCTATAAATAATCGTTAAAATTATCAAAAAATTGTGAGAAGCTGTGGTGAGTTGTAAGGAAGTGTAAGAAAATACAATAAGCTGTTCGAATTTGTTAGACTTGCAAGTGATGAGCTTATCACTACTCATCGCGAAAAATGGTATGGCCTTTATCCGTCACCTTCCCCTTCCCCTTCCCACTCCAATTTTCTATCTAAAAGATCAGACTTTTAAGGAGACTATGTGTCGCATTAATTTTGTATACGAGCCAATAGATGGATGACTTATGAGTTTTAGTAATTTTTTGTGAGGGCTAAATAATGAATGAATTTGCACAAAAGGGGTAATTCCATTTACCTTGGGAGTTGGCACAAATCAACTAGCCCGGGCCAATATGGGCCTCCAGGACTAGCCCATATTTAGAGGATACATCCAGTAAGTTAGGAAAAGATCCAAAGTATTTTGATGAATTCTCACAGGTTGGTCTTGTCTCTTGGCCCACTCAAATTCTCACACGGACTCAAGAGGGAGCTCGCTGGTCTGAGTCTCCCCGTGAGGCGTGAGGCATGAGCCTCTTGCTGCAAAGCCTTTCTCGCCTCACTAATCTCTCTCTCCTCTTGTTCTTCCTCACGAGCATACCGTTGTATATGCTCTTAGCAAAAATTTATTCAATTCAATTCTTCAAATTTATCGGACCTTAAAAGAATCGTATATAATTACAAAATTTTCATCAAATTTAAACCCAATAATACCTCTTTTTAGCGTCCCCGCTGCCAATTTCTATGCAATCCCATATTCCTTAGAGCATGGGCACTGGATGGCCTGCGGGAAGGAAATGGAGGGGGGCGAGCCACCGGGCCACCCGCCGGCGTGCACTGGCCGGCTCACGGCCTCTGGCCCGCGGGGAGGCTGCGGGGGGCGAGCCTTCCCCCTCCCTTTTTTCTTTTTTTTTGGTTTGTTTTTTAATTTTTATTGGTTTTTTTGTTTTATTTTTGAATTTTAAAGTAGTAGTTAGGTGTTAATGTGTGGGTCTATGAGTATTATTTTATTTGGTGAGCCAAAGTAATAAGCCAACCATTAAAAAAGGTGAGACTTATGAGATAAAAAATTAGAGAGAGAATTAATATGACAGTGATAAGTTCTCATCGGTGAGCCAAAACTCCTGCCTATCATTGCATTTGCTCTTAATGCAAATTGTGATATGTTATTGATTTTACAGATTCCAAGAAATAAACGTTGGTAATTTAAAAAGGTTGGGATGTAAAAAATATTTACAGACGGTGAGTCGGTGATGAAGTCAAAAGGGCTGTATACTTTGGGCCAATGAATGAGTCACAGAGTGAAAGGCGTTTTTATATGCAATAGCCAATCAGAGAAGAGTAATAAATAATGATATCATGACAGGAGGATGAGGATTCTTTTCTGTTGGACGGGAGTGTGGGACCCTCTTGTGCTACCAAAATATCTGATGCCACCGAATAAACAAAAAAAAGATCTCGTCTTAAACCCCCCAAACAAAAAGAAAAATTAATGAAAACAAAAAAAAAAAAAAATAATGAAAACAAAAAAATCCAGAGTTTTCATCTCATCAGCTTCAGATATTTTCTCAGCCGAGTAGGGTGGGTCCCTTTTTACCTCACCAGTCACCAGTTTCGGCTTGACTTGCCCACTAGGCCACCCCCTTTCTCCCTCCTGATTATCTGACGTGGTGACCTGGGTCCCACTCTCACGCCCTTTTTGCTCTTTTCCCACGTCAACTACTCCTTTTAGCTTTGGTGTTCCCTTCCCTTCTGTTTTTCTTGGTTTTGAGTTGGATTTTCGAAACTTAATTCTCCTCACCCTCTTTTTTTCTTTTATCTGAAACATAAAAAAAAAGAATGAAAAATTCAAAATTGTAGAAATATTTAAGTATAAAAGCTTACTTATTGATATCTAAAAGGTTAATTTTAAGTTGAGTGGTTCATAACTAATGTGATTATCATATTAATTAATATATTATGATTACTGCCTATATATAGTTTATCATTACTTTGGTAGCTCACACCGTAACTATTGACAACTAAATACTTATTACTATTTCGTTGATACTTAGTCATATGACTAACTAGTCATAAAAAAAAGATAAATTACACATTTAAAAAAATAATCAGTCGTAGTTATTCAAATTTTAAATTTAACTAGCCGATAATATCTCTAAAACAGCAAAAGATATTTTTTTCGAATAGCAAACAAGTGAATTCAACGAGCCAATCACACAAAGTTAGGTATTTGAAAACATCAAAGTGTGTCTAAAGAAATCCAACAAAAAATTGACCCACAAGACAATAGCTAGCTAAATGAATATCTCAATTCCCAACCTCAACTTTCCACGAACCTAAACCCAAGCCCAAGCCCAAACCCAAAGCCAAACCCATGCCAGCTTCGTATGGGAATCTCAATCTCCTCCACTATAAATAAATTAAATTAAATGAAAAAGTACCCAGTACTCCTTCTTGCTTGCATATATCTCATACTTTAATTAAGTTGCTTGTATTTTCATCAAACCCAGATCAAATTAATCTACTCATTCTAGAGAGAGAAATTGATTCAGATTGAATTTTCATGGAGGTTTTGGAAATGGGCAGTGGAAATGACAGTGATCAGGGTAGTAGTAGTGGTGGTGTTGAAGATCAAAGAGATGAAAGTGGGTGTAATTATTGGACGAATGAAAGGCATTTGAATTTCTTGAGTTCAATGGAGGAGACATTTGTCAGAAATATGATGGAGAGTCATACTCACAGGATGCTCATCAACGCCGCCGCTAACGGTGGTTCCACCCATCACCACCACCGTCGCGGCCACCGCCACCTTGTTCATCGTTTGGAGAGTCCCCGGCTTGACCGCTATGTCCCAGATATTTCCGAGTCTACCCTTGATTTGCAGGCTGCCAAAAACTCTTCTCGTTCAGGTATATTCCCCCCAAAAGAAAAAAGAAAACTAATTTTGCCTCCCCCCCCCCCTTTTTGGCTTTTTTTTAAGGTGTTGCTAATTATACTTAATTGAACGCCAAATTTAATTTATTATCGATTTTTGCTTTTTTTAACTAAATTTTGGTGCAGGTGCAAAGTTTTAATTGTGTGGATCGTTCATATGACCCGATTATGATATATTTAATTTGTTTCATGAAAAATATTCACGGCATATGAGATTTTTGCATAATTAGTGATCGATTTATATTTGAGATATACGCCTTAAAGTTACATATATGGAGAAAATAATAATGGATCTTAGATTTTAATCAATGAAAAAAAAAATTGTATCTTAGATAATCACGCTTTTTAATATGCTTGATTTAAATTTAATAGTAAAAATAAACTTTGTGAAAACAAATTGAATCTATAAACAAATTAAATTGCGCAAAAATTCATCAATTTAGAACTAAATAATCTTGCAATATTAAAACTTAAATTGAAAATCAACAAAAATATTCGGTGTCATAGATTGTATCATTTATCGCATAATTAAAAATTACATTGCTTAATTATCATCTTTGTTTGTAGTTCATAGATGGACCCAAGAAAGAAGGAAAGAATAGCGTAAAGGTTTGTGTAAAATGAGAATATGCCACTAAGATATTTTTAGCAAAAAAAAATAAATTAATGTTTAGTTTTATGAATTATATTATATATTATATATTACAATAGATTATGATCTGAATATTTTTTTTTTTGCAGTAAAAATGTCAAACCAAGGGAGCAGAAGTGGTAGATGGCATAGGGAAAGACCACCAGCCCCTCATCCTTACAAAATATCACTTGATCAGGTTAGTTTTTGAAATATCTCAACCATATGCCTTATTTTATTACTGCAATTTTATTTTTGAATGTCAGTTTATGTAATTAAATGAGAAATTTTTTAGAAGCTATAATTAGAACATCCGACATTTTATACCTTTATATAAAAAAAAGGAAACGAATTCGAGTTTTTACCATAAAATTAGTCAGTGAGGATATATCACATACGTACCTAATGTAGCACACTAGCATTTCTGAACAAAGCATAAATATTAAATAAAATTTATATCATATTTGTAAGAGTATATAGTTTCACAAGTCATGTCAGTAAATTATATATATGACAAATACATGTTGAAAAAATATATATATATTGTGTAAGTGAGAATACACTATGAGGTGTATGATGTACATTATCGAGATTAAATGGGGTGACAATCAAGCATAATATTTCTGGATCCTTTTTTCTTTTTTTCTTTTTTTTTTAAAAGATAATCATTTTCTCTTTTATTTTATTTTCTTGTTGAAAGGCTATATAACATCAACATGGCGATATTTGTCAGAATATTATTATAGATGGTCTCATTTCTATCCAAAATTGATTGTTGTGGATGTTACCACAACTTGTTCCTAAGAAAGAATAACACAACGTTCACTTGTTTGTCTTTTGATTCAGTACTGTTATTGCTTTTGTCTTAGAGATTGACATGAGATAATGATGACATTTTTCAATGACAAAACACTAGTATTGGTAAATTCTAATTGGTCCATCAATTGGAAATTTAGTGTCCCATCATTACTCAATATTGGAGCATACCGTCCAACATTTAGATATAGGATCTGTTGAAATCAATATCTCTGTTATTTTATAATTTAGAAGAAAGATTACTACGTTTAACCGTCCATACGTCGTTTAATGGCGGAATTTTTGGGATATTAGATTTGGACCGTCTAAGGTGGTACTTTCAGAATTGATCAATGTTCCTCAAATAGAACGTAAAATAGAAATATCACCTTAAATTTATTTATTTTTTTGTGTAAATATGACGTAAAAGTCGATATGAATGTAATTTGACCCTAAAGCTCCAATAAGGACTCTTAGAAATTTTATCAGTTAACATAACTGACACTTATAGTTTAAATTATTGTGAACTTTAGCAAAATTTAAGCTTTTAACATTTAAATAATGCAACAATACTTTCCAATGGCAGACCAGGAAAAAAAAAAGATTTTTACAAGTAGGGGGGCTTGTCCTGGATAACACATTCATGAGCTAAATAAAAATCACATGTATTAAATCATTAGGCCCCCAAATTGAAAAAGAAAATAATATTCTACTTTGGCTAGCACTAGCAGCAGCCACTATGTTGACATTTCATTGAGAAAAATATATTGCATCACTCACATTTCTTTGATATTTTTCCCCCTCTCATTCTATGGTCTTTGTCACATAGTGATATTATTGCTTCTTCTTTTTGACTTATTTATCCTTTTTCCCCTTCCTTTTTCTTTTGAATGTCTTAATTCTTTTTCAAATTTTTCTTTTATTTTTTTTGAATTTTTTTTTTACCTTGAATTCTCCATTTCACTGAAATCACGTCACTGTTGGCCCAATAAGGATTCGAGCTCTCTTCTGTCATAAATTTTCTCAATTCATAAGGCTTGAATCCGAAATTTTACATGAGGAAAACTGTTTCATCAACCCATTTGAACCAACATTGTGCTTAGTTTATGAGTGTATAAAGTGTATGTTTTTTGGATAAATTTCTGTGTATAATGTTTGTTTGATAATTACATATATATGAATGTGACCAAGTGTATGGGCGCAGGTGGTCCCGCATGCAGAGGGCAAGGCAGCTAGGTGATAAGGATGAGAAGAAAGAGAGGGAAAGACCACAACTACAAGGAATGATCATTTAAGTACTATTGGTCCATTGAAAGGCACCTTTCCCATCTAGGAATAGGATTTATCAAGTTTCCCTTTGTAGCATAGCACCCCTTTCTATTCTAAGTTGCCTTTTCCTCATTTTTTTTTTTCTGGATTTTATTTTTTTAAAATTTTTGATTGAGGTTTGGTGGAGTTTGGATTGGTGTGCTACTAATATTATTAGTAATAATAATAATATACGACAACTAGTTTTGGTATATGTATCATATACAGTGGTGAGAATGCGCTTTTTATGGTATCATTTAACGAATATATATCGAATATAAGTTTGTAATACTTTCTGTTTTGTACAACGATAATATAGTGATAAATTTACTGTTGACAAACTCTATATCTATTTTGAAGTCCTATTAAACAATCTAAAACCTTAGCATAACAAAACTAGCTGCTAAGCAACACACAACCAGACTTCACCTTGGTCCATTAAACTTGGCATTTCGCACTGACAAGAAAACATGAACTTGCCAATTTCCTCTTTTTTTTTTCTTTTGTTTTTTTAGGGGATTTACTTAGCTGGTAACAGTTCATGTAAGATTTTAGTGACAATTTAGCATAATTTATTAGATAGTCTCTAGTCTATTTTTATTTTTAAAACTCATCCCTTATTTTTATGGTCCTCTTTCAAACCCACCAAAAAAAAAAATCTACATTATAAATCGCACCGTATCAACGGATTTATAGACTTGAATTTACGATAAAAGTCCTGACAATTTGCAAGGCTTATCGATATTAAGAAGTTGGGAAACAAAGACCACATGAACAACCCATCCAATTACATACACTCGATGGCGTTTGGTGCAATTTCAAGCTTTCCCATTAGTGACATTTCTTTTGTCATTTTCAATGGAATGACATACACATGTTACAACTTGTTAACAACAAACAAATAAACTCTCAAGTGAGTCCCATCGTTGGCAAATTGCTGATGACTAAGAATAGTTGTACATTTACCCTTAACTATGAGAATACCACCAACCATCCTTCCAATAAGTTACAAATAAAGCTAAATGCAAAAACAAAAACAAAGACACTAGTCCCAATGTAGATCCTGTTAAGGTAGGGTGTAGGAAAGACACAGTCCATGTATTTGCCACTTTATTCTTTACAAGTGAAGCGATCCTTTCTAAGAGACCTACAAAATTAGTTTTGAAAGGGTGTCATATAAGAGTCTGAAAACACATCTAAAACAAGAACAAAGTTTACGACAAGCACGAATATGCATATTAAGAAACAGAGGGGCAGGAGCATGTCCAAGCACTCAAGCGATATGATTTGTTTGAGTGAAATTCATAACACCCGCACAACATGGATGAAAGGAATGAAGGACTCTCGCACATTTGCACAATGGTCCAGATATCAAGACATGAAAATTTTTTCTGACAACATAAAAACAGGAACTATCAATTTCTTGCATAAGTATGCCCTTAAAATAAAGCCAGACTGAGTATCAAACGGTTTATACTTAACACTTACATTTTGGCATTGATTAGGTAGTTAATTTTGTTGCATTTAATTTCCATTAGTTGTATGAGGATGAGTTGAACCTGTTTTGCCATCATTCATGCCGGCATCTTTCACTCCAGCACTCTGTGATGAAGAGGAAACAGACTGCCTGTTTTTTGTCATTCCATTGTCTTCATCCTCCTCAGATGCATCCTCAATGAGGGAGCTAGTGCGTCGAAGCTCCTTTACTTTGAAAAACTCATCATAGTGCGCTCGCCTTTGCTGTTTGAAGCTTAAACTCCTCTCGGTTTCAGAATCTGGCAACGTCATGGAATCAACACATTCAGATCAAGTGAAACAAAGGGAACACCCAGCATTGATGGGTATGGGCAGAGCAGGGTTTGGATAAATTCTTATTATGGGAGGAAAGTTGGAGTCAAATGTTTTCTTGCACGATGTTTCTGCCCTTGCATTTCCAAAGGTTCAGACTTGAGAGGCTTTGGTACATAAAATAAAATGACAAATAAATTAAGAATAGGCAGTAAAGAAGTTTTACAGAAGGCTTTAGTTAATAAAAAACGTATCCAGCAAAATCCTTGTGCCGGTCTCCTGGAAGTGGCCTCTTTTTTTGCTGGGGTAAGGTTGCCTATATATGGATCTCCCTAGTCCCTAGACCCTCCTAAAGCAATACCCACAATGAAGTCACTGCCGTAGGAGTTGAACAGTCTGATGGAGAAGGAATACGGCAGAACGAAGTTCTACAAAGGTTCCAAAATGTTGGAGATCAGACATACGGATCTAGTTGAGGTTCCTGAATCCGATCATCTGATGAAAAGCAATACCCAATTTCACTGGAAGATACTTAATTTGGTTTTCAATAACTGAAACAAGGACATCCCCAATGATGCTGATACCTCATGAATTCTAAGAACAATGATAATACAAAGCCTAAAGATATAATTTTCTGTCTCTTAAAATCACGTAGAATTTGAAGCATTAAGAGCAATGTTATATGAACTTCTATAGAACTTTTTTTCTAAACGTGGCCATATAATGATAGTCACTTGCAGCTCACCCAAAACATTGTCAATTTCACAGACAACCAATAAACCATGTGCTCTGAGAAAAACAAGCACCCAAGTATCATTGACTGAATTGATGCAGACAATAAATCAAGAAGCATTACCTTCATCATCCTGCTCCATAGCATCTCCTTCATCCTCAGAAGACGTCCAGCCACCAGAGCGATGAGAGTTCTTCCTACTAGAATTTGCTATGTCATTCAAAGCATGACGTATGGCTTCAGCATGTTTAGCATCACCATGATGCTCATCAAAGCTCCCATATATTGGAGAAGAAGAGCCTAAGCAAGTCAAAAAGGCACAAATTGATCAAGATATGTACCAAGGAAGACCAGCTTTAACAACATATTCCCCCTTCTCTTTCTCATCTATGTTACTCGGACTTGGCTAAAAAAACTGAAGTATCCATGCGTCAAATTACTCAACTTTTTCTAGAAATTTTGCATATTTCTGGCCTAATTTAACCAGTAACTGCATCGTATCCATGTCGAAGTATGACTGCTCAACCAAAGAGTATGCTATTGTAATCTCAAGGTTCAAAATAGCACAGCTTCCTGCAATTAAAGTGGGAGAGAATCACCACAGAGGATGAAGAAATCCTTGGTGATATTGTCTACAGAAGACTATTGTAGTGTAATACATTGTTTTGCAAGCCCTTTGGATGGGAAAGTTTAATTTGATAATGAAGGATAAATGGCGCTCATGCTACGCATTTGTGAGTATCATGATGCCAAGGATGTCAATTTTACAAAGATTTGAAAGCATAACCAGTGGTCCAGTGCCTAATGATCTTAGATGCTGGTGAACCCCTATCATTCCATTGTAGTGTAACCAACCTAACTAGACAGGTGCCTAAAAAGGCTAAAATTCCAACTAAAGAAGATGCGGCAAGTTACAATCAAAGAATTTTAAAGTTCAGAGATGTTAGTTGAAACAGACACGACAAGATTTAAACTGAAATACTTACCATCATCATCAATCATTGGATGATATGGTGTCTTTGGCTCAGTGATCTTCTGCCTCACAGGTTTGTTTCTTTCAATTTCCCCCAAGTTAACCTCATCCCAGCTCACATGTCCTTTCTTCCTGATAAATAATCACCTCAAATAAGCTCTATATTTAAGACTAAAACAAAAACAAATGCCTTCATACACGTGGATGAGCCTTTTTCACAAATTTATAAATTACAAGATTCACAACAATACTCGAGTCAAACTCAAGGGATTATCGGATCAAAAACAGCTAACGGGAAAAATAGCCTGCTTTTAGAGTCTGACCCGTAAGAGTACAATATGGCTATTACTTTAATATTCAACGACTCCTTTCTTTAGTTTTTATTTTCTAAGAAAATGTTCTTGGTATTATTATCGGAACAAATCAAACCAGACCTCGCTTGTACAATTTAATATCCAAAAGGAAGCCCATGAGTTTTAGCAAGGCTCACACTAAGAGATTGAGAACAGCAAATTGGCACCACAAACAAGTATGTGACAGATTTTAATCAAAATTCGCTCATCACTGGGGAGAACTAGACCAATGAATAATAAGGGATTTAGGCTCTGCCATTGCTTCTCTAGTTCTTTCTTCTGACAGTCCAACTAATCATCTAGGCTCGCTGTTATGGAAGACAGGCTATAGCCTGAAGTGCAACCAGACTTATAAAGGTGCGAGGTTGTTACACAAAAATAATGTGCACAAGATTTTGAACAAAAAGAGAAATATCATCGCAGGTTGTCAAAAAATCCCTGAATGAATAGTCATTGTGCCCCCTCTCCCCTGCCTTTCACTCCCCAGAAGAGAAGCAGAATAATAAAAGAAGGAAATAAAAACTAATGAAGAGAGGTAGTGACATACTTCATTTTTCTAGGCTGTTGATCTCCTGACATTGTCCGAGCAGCGAGCAAGTAGCCTGTTGTCACTGAACGACAAAGACAAGGTAGCTAGTCATCATCAGATACCAGAATGTTCATTGGGAGGTTTAGGATCTAAATCCATTAAGACACCTTAAGAGTATTGAATGAAAGAATACAGAACGCATTATTTCATTCACTGTAAATGTCGAGAAAGCATATCAAACAAATCACACCACTGATTTGATTAGCAAAAGATATGTGAACAACACTTCCAACAAAGAACTAAACCAATCTCACAACATTGCCAACCAAGAACAAGAAAAGGAAATGGCAATAAAGATATAACAATGACAATAGCGAGGTAAAAGAAATTATGTTGTAAAAATCAAAAGGGATTTTAGCTGAAAATACTAAAGAATCGAAACAACCCTTTGCTTGAAAGCTTCACTAAGCATTCAATTCCATTCATAGGTAATTGGATGTTATGCAGCAAGTTATCAACAAAACAATGTGACTTACGAAGAGGGGAATAGCTCTTCTAAAGAGAAGGGAATAACTTCCTACAGCAAAAAAGAGTAAATCATCATCTTCCTTTCTTTTGAAGAAAACCCTTTCTATCTGTCCTCCATATCCCATTTCAGATTGAATAAACCCCAAAACAAAGCTTGCCTTCACAATTATACTCCTTTAGACGTAGATTTCATCAACCTAACCCAGAAATCATCAGCAAAACCCTACTAGCCAAACCACATCAAGCCAATCAAAAATTAGGTCGTTGGAACCCAATTTGGTGGAAAGAGAACGACAAATTTCCAAGCAAATCGCACAATTCAATACCCTAGCAAATGCATGCAGGATAAACAAAAAGAATGAATTTTCAAGAAAATTTTGAACGCTAATGTGGGCTATCAACAATCGATGCGCACAATTATGAAATTAATCTACATAACTGCAGACCGAAAATCTTCGAACATAGAAATCAGAGCAACTGGTGCAAAAACTCTTCAAACAAATGAGCCGCGAATTACCTTGATACGAAAAGTTTCAATCTTTGAGCAAAATTAGAACAGCAGCTATTGTTGATCGCTGCTTCTGTTGTCAAGAATGATAGGAGATATTTTTTTGATTTTATGAAATCGGGAATTTTCCTACAGTTGGATTACCGTTACAAAGATATAAAAAGACGTATATGTCCTTTGGCTGCATAAGTATTTTCTTATTTTAGTATTTTACGTCTTTTATTTTAGGATTAGAATTCATGTATGCATTTATTTTATTTGAAGTTAGTAAGATAAGTTAATTTATTTAATAATATATTTTTGAGTGATTTTTAAATTGGAGGTTGATTAATAATTCTACTTAGATGCGACTATAATAACAATCATCTTTAAATAAATTATTAGTCATTTTAATTAATTATTAATAGTCACTATAAAAATATTCATCTTATAATATGATTTATATGAGACGATCTCATACAAGATTTGCTGTTAAATACATATTACATCAAATACATGTCCGCTCAACTAAGGAATTGAAATTTTAGGGAAAATCAGTAAAAATGGAATTCAGATTCTACTAGTAAGAGATACCAACATTTACACTTTAACTACTGCCCAAAAAAACAAAAAAAACCCAAAAATTTGCACCTGTGTGATTCGAATATATGAATCTAAAAGGCAGGCCCAAAATGTTGGGTTGTGGATCTCCAACACAGTGGGCCTTAACCTACTAGTTTGAGCCCAGATCGGAGTTAGGGTTTTGAGTGATATATGATGGTTGATGGCCACTAACATTTCATCAGCATCGCTATATTTCTCTCTCTAGGGTTTCTGCAACGAGAGCGGCGATTGCCTAGCATCTGCATCATGGTTCTCAAGTAATCATCTTTTTCTCTCAGAAATTTGACAGTGTCTTTGTGATGTTATACTGTTTTCAAGGTTATTATTTGAATGAAGTTGCGAATTTCAGGGATTGAAGTTTCTTTAAATTCAATTTTATAGGTGCATTTCATATGTTTTGGTGATAAAAATTGGGTTTTTAGTTTGTGAATTATAGGTTCGTAGTCAGCATCTATTAGACGTGACGTGATGTGATCATGGGTGGCCTACTTATCAATTTAGCTGCTAGTGTAGATTCAGTTTCTCACTCTTTGAGATAAATGGGAAAGGTCTAAACTTCTCGTTTCATATAGGGTTGCGGGGTTCTGATTTGTGTAACCAATTTTGTGTAGATTTATATCGCAAGTGATTTGAGATAAGCTAATGCTTGTTTTGGTTGATGGGTGCTTCAACTGTAGAATAACTGTGATGGGTTTATCTTTGATTTGGAACTTACTCATCCCTGATCCAAATATGTTTTGCTTCTTTTGCAATGTTTATGATTTTCAGTTGTGTTGGAAATAAGATCTTCGGTTTATTTGTACTGAGAATTACTCTGATTTTCGAAGTACCTGTCTTTGTGAAGAAATCCCTAGGAATACAGCATGCATTATTAGGCTGTTGGTTTTGCTATCATCTAGAAACAAAGAAACCCTTTGGTGTCAAGTGTACTTCTTTTGGTTTGTCTAGGACTAGCAAGTGTAGTTAGCTGACATGAGGTACGATATTGCTTGGACACATCTTGCTTGAATTCTATGGAGTTAAAGAATCTGCTGCTGCTTTGTACTGTACTGGATTAGTAGGGAAGGAGAGATCTCATCTATTGTATTGTGCTTGAAGTGAGATTGAGAATAGTGCAGCCGAAAGACGCTAGATCCTTCATCCCCCACCCCCTTCCTAAATCACGGAACTCTGTATTATAATGCCTGTTGGCTTCTATATCCCATAAATTGTTGCTTTTGCAATCAAGCATTTTCTTATGGTGTGCTTTCCAGGAATTGATTTCTTGGGCTTTCATGTGTTCATGTGGTTTTCTAATAAGCTGTCATTTCTTTGCGGTTAGTGCATTGATATTGTCTAGGGCCGGCACTTTGAATATTGATGTTCTACTGTTGGCATTGACACAGGACTGAACTATGCCGCTTTAGCGGTGCCAAGATATACCCCGGAAAGGGTATCAGGTTTGTACGTGGAGATTCTCAGGTGAGCTAACTTGGTGGTTAATGCATTATGTCTTGGTCGGGTGGTTTATTTGTTGTTCTTGTTGAAAGGCATGAGAGACTTACTGCACGAAGTGGTGTTGCCCATGTAGGTCTTCCTGTTTGCCAACTCAAAGTGTAAGAGGTACTTCCACAACCGTCTTAAGCCTTCTAAGCTTTGCTGGACTGCTGTGTACCGGAAGCAGCATAAGAAGGTTTGATATTTATTTCCATTTTTCTTGTATTCCTGTTATTCTTATTTCTTTTGATTTCTATTGTCCGTAGCTTTAAGTAGTCCCTGCCGCCCCATCCCTCTCTCGCATTGTTCTGATTGATTTGGTGTCGTTCCTCAGGACATTTCTGCTGAAGCTGTGAAGAAGAGGAGAAGAGCCACCAAGAAGCCCTACTCAAGGTCCATTGTAGGTGCCACCTTGGAAGTCATCCAAAAGAAAAGAAGTGAGAAGCCTGAAGTTAGAGATGCTGCCAGGGAGGCTGCTCTCCGGTTAGTTTGTACTTCCCAATATATTCCTGAACTGCACGTTGAATGTTGTGGTCATATATATTCATATTGGAATTTACAGCCTACTAATATCACCCTTATGATCACCTTTCACTATTCTTATTCTTGGGGTTTTCAGTGAAATCAAGGAGAGGATCAAGAAAACCAAGGATGAAAAGAGGGCAAAGAAAGCGGAAGTGACCGCGAAGTCACAGAAGAGCCAAGGCAAGGGTGCACTAAAGGGTGCAGGGCCAAAAGGCCCCAAGCTTGGAGGTGGTGGTGGAAAGCGATGAACTGTTTCACTTCCCGAGTGTTAGTTTTGCATTCAGTTGAAGACAGTGCAGTTTTGGGTTTCGACATCTTTGGATGTAGTTTCTTTTCTCGCTGCGTTATATACCTTTGTATCACCAGATTTGTTTTGGGTTTTATCAAAGTCTACATCCTTCCTTTGTCTTTGTCAAATTTGTCTGTTTTGATCAGATTCCTTCGTAATTTTTGTGTACTTCTGTTTCTTCTGGGTGCTTGACTGGGTAATATTTCAGTTCCTGCTTTTTCACGAGCAAATTGAATTGTAGGATATTGACGCTAAGAATTTAAGAATTTCATTCTGATCTTTAGGTAAGCATTTCAGGATAATCCAGCATTTCATAGAGTTTAGCACTCAGAAATCCCGAGCCTGCGTTGCCCTCAAAAATTTGGTGTTGGAGAACAATGCCATGTACATTTGAAATCCGTAGGTCCTGTAAGCAAGAAAATGGCTAGTTTTATTGCACTTCAGAGTTCAGAAAATACCGTTTTGAGCCAAATACACTTGAAATTGTAAACCTGAGATACTCTTTCACGTTTGCAAATGCTCTTGTAAATTAGAGACGCCATTTTGATAAAGCTTGCTTGAAATGCACTCTAGCATTAGCTGTACTAACATTTTCATCAACGACTCTTTCTTAGCATACGCACCAGTGAAGAGCATCCCACAACCCTCAGGTTATGATTCATTTCTCTTACAATGCAATCCTTCAAACCCGTGGTTTGGGGTTTGTTTTTACTTTCTAATGCAGGACAACCCTTTGTACTGCGAACTTCTTTCTTCTCGAGGAAAAAAGCTCTCAATTCATGCTCCATATTGAAGGTTGACATGAGTCAGTTGTTGCGTAAGAGGCTTGAGCTTGCTTCCCCTTTAAGATCTCGTAAATGAGTTATTTTCATGGTGGTAATAAATGCAATTTGCTTCTTAAAAAAAAAAAAAAAAAATCGAGGCAGCGAGTAGGTATATCCTTGCGA